>NW_024121788.1:2483763-2526263 GCF_016745375.1 Pimephales promelas | reverse complement strand
TTTATGAAGAAAAGTTGAAGCTCCGTTCCTAAAATCTATAACCTATCCCTCAATGGACGAGAGAAGATAGTATGATGAATGTATGAGGTTATACGATTTTCCAAAAAAACAAAAAAAAAATCATAAATCCGATTGTGATTATTCTCTGTGATTTTATCTAACAAAATATATTGGAAATAAACAGACAGTCATTTTCTTTGGTGTGGACACTAACAAGTTATCATTATAGTTATCGTTCTTGGTGTGTGGACATCTTTAAAGTTAAATCGATTTTTAAAATTATATTGTGCTATGGTGCTTGTGAACTGGCCTACATCTGTGCACACGGCTACCAAAAATCACTAAAAAGTGAAATTATTTGGACAACCCGCTCTTGTAGGAATATTAGTTATTGTTGTTAAAGGGATAGTTCACTTTGAAATTAATTTTTGGTATGTTTTATCTTACCTCAAGGGCATCCAAGATGTAGGTGTCTTTGTTTCCGCAGTATTTTGAATTTTGATATTTTTTGGTCAAACCGTTCTTGTGTGTCAGCATAATGGAGGTCTATGGTCACCACCTCAAAGAGCATGCAGAGAGAAGTCCAAATTAAACATGATTTAATGACTCGTAAATGTAAGTACACATTGATGGCCTAAGACACGAAACGAGCGGTTTGTGTGAGAAAACGAACAGTATTCATATTGTTTTTACCTCGTGTAACCACAGCCACGTCCAAGTGATCTGAGGGCGTGGACGCTTTCGGTCTGCGCAAGCGCTGGAAAGCGCCGGAAGTGATCTCTCGCGCGGTTGCGAAAAAAATTCAACGTTGTCTGTTGATATATCGAAATTGTCTTCCATTGCGAATTCCTGTTTATCTAAACATGTTTAGATCTTCAGAGTGAAGGAAAACACTTCCGAAATCTGTGTGTAAACAATGAGTGACGTACACACGAGAGAGATCACTTGGACGTGGCTGTGATTACAAAAGGTAAAAACGATATAAATACTGTTCGTTTTCTCACACAAACTGCTCGTTTCGTGTCTTGGGCCATCAATGTGTACTTACATTTACGAGTTATTAAATCATGTTTAATTTGGACTTCTCTGTGCATGCTCTTTGAGGTGGTGACCATAGACCTCCATTATATGAGTGACAGACAAGAACGGTTTGACCTAAAAATATCAAAATTGATTTTTTTTTTAAATTAACCAAAAATTAATTTCAGAGTGAACTATCCCTTTAAGCGTGACTTGTGTAGGTAACTGTATTTTGGGTTTGCGTGATGGGTGTTTTTGAAAGCTGGTTTTCCGTGTTTCTGGATGAGTGTGTGCGCCGCAGGGCAGATTGTGAGGCTGGACGGGCGTCTGAAAGGCTCATCACTGTATGGGACAAGGACAGCTCTGTGATCTCTCATTCATACAGGAATAAACACATAAACCCCACACTGCTCGGAGGACAATGACATCAAGCCAGTTATTTTAATACACCCCATTGTGTCTGACGTGCCAGGCTGAGCCTTGGTATCTATTTATTAGTTTTGATACATACATATTGTATTGTTCGCCGCATAAGTCGTGTTTTGTTCGTCCGGGGTGGTCTGGGATCAGCGCGGTCCAGCTGGGAGAAGTTCAACTGCGTCATTGTGGCTCGCAGAGGTTCACTGGAGATGTTAATCAGACGTGTCATTTCAAATGTACAGTTTTCATACAAGGATTGAGTCACTTAAACAATAGTTTCATTTTACTGAATAATTATTATTTTTGGCTTAAACTCGCTAAAAATTCAATTAGAAATGCGGTGTGTGTTTGTAACATACATACAAACGCACTTAAAAGTCTCTTCAAGGTTAAATGAATGTGCAGCTAATTTATGATCTCCTGAGCTGATATACTACGCTGATAATATTTTGACGCTTTGTTGCATTAACATGTGCTGTCGGCTTCAGACATGGACGTATACGTCCCTGAAAATGAATAGCTGTGTGTGTGTGTGTGTGTGTGTATCGGTCCAGGTCACAGAAAATATAATAGCTGGACCAGTTTAGGTCACACAGTTCATGCTAGGAAAACTGATTAATATTTGGCTTCGAAAAATGACAGGAGGATGATGTATAGCTTTATCTGCCCATCAAAACACTATAAAGAGATGAATAGCCTTGAGAGAAGATCGCAAATGTAAAGTGAAATAAATTAACATATTTATATTACCAGCAGGGAAATGTTTCAGTTTCGACATATATCAAGGGATACGCTACTCGAATGAGGAAAGAAAAGTTGGACGGGACTTGATCCATGGGGATTGATTGGATATGGTGGGTTGCTATTGGTGGATCTCACGTGAGTGACAGGTTGCCCCGCCTTCATGCCAGAGAGAAAGGATGTTATTTTGATTACGAGGGCACATGAATGAATAGCATATATATATAGACATATATATTGATGTGCACAGTTAAACATAATAAATAAAAATAATAAAGGATTATTTGTCAGGATTATGTTTAAGGGTACGTTTACGCAACATGACATCATGACTTTTGCGTAAACATACACGCCACTTTCGAGTCAAGTCCCAGACAGCAAACTGACATTGAATCAACGTGGAAACGACGTCTCTCATGACATTGAAACAACGTTGATTTTGCTCATCGAATTAACGTTGAACCAACGTCAGACGCGGCATTCTTCAAAGCTAAATGAAAATCGAAAATTGGTTTGCTTTCATAACGTTGAAACAACGTTGATTTCAAGTTGATTTTCCGTTAGTTTTGAAAGAATGACGCGTCTGGCGTTGGTCCAACGTTAATTCGATGAGCAAAACAATGTCAGATCAACGTTGTTTCGATGTCATATTTCCACGTTGATCCAATGTCAGTTTGCTATCTGGGGTGGCGTGTTATCTCTACGCATTTTGAGATATATCCGCGTGTATCCGCGTGTTTGCGTGTATGTCTACGCCATTAACGTCCGCGTCATTCCGCGTGTCTGTACACGACGTCAAATCTCCAGTCACAAATGTCATTAACCCCAGTGATGGTTAGGTTTAGGGACGGGGTTGAGGTAAGTGAGTCATATATTTATATAACGTTAAGTCAACGGTGTTCATAAACACGGTGAAAAGCAATTATGCCTCTTAATAGCACGGCAAAAATGGAAATACGAATTGGCGTGTCATACACACGCTACTTCATGAGATCAGTCTGGTTTACATGACAACGATATGCTTAAAAAGGAGAAGTTTTCCCTTTGAGTTTTCCAAGTAGCGACAACACCATTGTCAGGACACAAGGATCCGTGAAAGGACTACAAACCCCTGTATTCTTATTTACACGGAGACTAATTGCGTTTTGAAACCTGTTTTCAAAAGTTTGCGTTTCCGGGCACCCGAAACGCCGCGGTCGTGTAAACGAATGACCAAAAGCATAAAAAGTTTTGTGGTTTTAGTTGAAAACGGTGTCATGTAAACAGTCTCAGTCTGTTTAGTTTCGTTGTGTTTTGGTTTTGTTCTCCATGTTCCCGTTTTCCGTGTGTTCCTGGTAATTATTAGTTTCCATAGTTACTCATTAGTTCCTGTTGTTCTGTTGATTACTCTGTGTATTTTAACCCTTAGTTCCCTCCCTTCACTGTTCTGTGTTGTTTTACGCGGTTGTACTGTTTTATTATTCCTATTATCTCATGAGCGTTTCTGTGGGATTTTTTAAAGACAGTTTTTGCTGCCATTCCTGCATTGTGTTCTTTGAGACCATCTGATAGCACTGACGCTGTTGTACGAGAGCTGAACTGAGGTGGGGTGCGTTTCCCGAAAGCATCATTAGCCAACTATGGTCGCAAGATCCGTCGTTATCTGCATAGTTCAACGAGTCTGTGTTTCCCAAAACCATCGTTCCAACGAACATTCGCAAACAGCATCGCAAAGTTGTGTGGTTTGAACGACAGCTCTCAACCTGTGGTTAGAGGCATCGTTTCTATATTGCAACACATTTGGACGTAATAAATCCTTATCTTGAGCAAAATAAGCGAGCTGACATTCAGTACAACCGGTGCCTTTTATTTCGAATACATACAAATGTAATTTACGTCTTTTAGTTTGTCAAAAGATTTGAAGTAACGTGTCTGAAGAGTGCGCATGTGCGAACGTGCTCTACTATGTAAGAACGAGCCAAATATTGAGTCTGGTAATAAAGCAAAACAACTGAGAACAATTAGAAATAGTCCTCAGATGACATGTCTGTAATTTATATTAATAAATCTAGGGTTAATTGGATCTCAAACAGTTTCATTAAAAGTAGTTTTTACTCCACCACGTGCGAAACCAACGTGGTTGAACGATACTTTGCGACAAAAGGTTTTGGGAAACAGTCGTGACTAGCTTGATTTCTCCAACGATGCACCGTACTATGCTAGTGAAGCAGTGAACTACGTTGTACGGGAAACGCACCCCAGGACGATGACATCGTTATTTGCAGAATTGCTTCCTAGTCGAATCAAACTAATTTAAAAATCGATGACCTTCACAACGGAACTGAATCGACACTGAACAACAGCCGAAATGTTACTTTGACGTGTCACCTGAAAAGCGGAGTATAAGCATAAATACATATTTCATATTTTTGCAGAATTGTAGGCAAAGTCACTTATTTCCAAGGAGCCTCGGTTGTTGTTTTTAAAAGCAATAGGGCATTATCCTTTTAGTGCCGCTCACTATAAATTTCTCCTCCAAGCTTCTGCTAAATGTAGGCGACTAACGTAAAATCTAACATTGTTCTTACTAAGAATTGGATTTTGGTTAACTTTACTTAATGTCCAATAATTTGTTGAACTTACTTAAAATTTCTTAGTAATCTGTACTGTTTGCATGTGATGCCTTCGTTACTCAGAAAAACCTTGTAAACTTTACTTGACTGGTTTGAGTACCATTTTGCCCCAAAACCCCCAACCCCCCCCAAAAAAAATAAAATAAAATAAAATAAAAAAAATAAAAAAATAAAACAGACGGGGCAAATGGTTTATGCACATGGTAGGTGGGGCAATTCTTAATATACTTTTTACTAATTTCTTCCACTTCTGCAGTCATCCTTCTTATTTGCACAAATTTTGGGACAACATCAAAATTCTTCACTTCACTTTTTAATTTTTCCTTTTCTCACCATTATTGTGATTAATGTTCCCTTTGGTTGGGCACTTGAAACTTAATATATATTGTAATATATATAAATTATATATATACATATATATATATATATATATTATAATATTATATATTATATTATATAATATTATATATTATTATTTATATATATGAATTATATTGTAATTCTCTTCCAATTGATTGCAGTGATGCAACATGAAATCACAATTATTTGATTTCAAAGGAAGTGAAGTAATATACTAAATTATTTCCATGTTTGAAATTCATTTATTAATTATATATAACATAACTGTATTTTAAAAATTATTTTTAAAAAATATATATTTTTTAAATAATTTAATTAATTAGACCATTACAATTTATTTGCTGTCTCTTGTCAGTATAACCGCAAATAACGATAGCAAATAAAATTGTAATGGTAAAATAAAGCCAAAAGAGTAAAACAAAGCAATTAATTTATTCACGCCACAATGCACTCTGGGAGTACACACTTCCTCAGATCACAGATAGAATTAAGTTGACAAAACTTAAATGGATTAAGTAAGAATAACTTGATGCAATTAAGGCAACGAGTTTACATGCTAAAATTAAGTAAACTGAACTAATTGGTTTTTACAGTGAAATTGTTAGTTCACATTGATTGGTTAATCTGAACATGCTTTACTGACTGTACATTTCACTTTGACGCAATGCAATATTATTTTGCTGAAATGCCAACACAGACACGGTTTTCCGATGGTTTGCTACTTTTCATTATTCAATGGATCTGTAGCAATTTATATTCAGACAGATGACATGACTAAAATCAAAAGTGGGCAATTTGCCCAGCATTCACAAACCATTCAAATGTTTTCCTGCACGTTTTCTCAAAAGACAGGAACTAATTAGTGTTGACTGTAGACTGTATAGTGCGCACTGGAACCGTCCTGCTCCAGTGTGCGTGCAATCCCGTTTCCTCAATTAGTGGTTTGGGTTTTCCTATTCTTCGGGGTCTGGGATAAGACAGAGCACACTGTGGGATCAGAAGCAGCCGTGCGTGTTCTGAACATAATGGTGACACCAGTTTTATTCACTGAACAATTATGCATTTCAGTTTATCTTTTTCACTCATATACTGTAATATAACCTCCCACCACCTTTATTTATATAGCACTTTAAGCAGGTTTAGAATGAGAACAGATTGAAGCAGCTCTAAAAGACAGTGATGAAGTCATTTTTTTCAGTTGAAACCAGTTCAGTGTTGAGTAAATAGTGTCAAGTAATTAATTAGCGGTGTAACTGATGTTTTATCTGTGTATTTTATCGCTGATGCCACAGAGAATCATGGGAAATGTAGCTTGGCAAACCTGTCACTTCTAAAAGCTAAAATAACAGAATTTTTGTGATCAAAACAATATAAAAAATGTTCGTTGCAACTGTCTCATCCATGTTTTTTTTTTCTTTCATTGCAAATCAATGCAAAAACAATGTTTGTTTTGACACAATGTCAAGAGTTTCACCATTGATGAATCATTTACAACGTGATTTAAGAAAGCATAGGGAGATTTAAATAGAAATATAGAAATGTTGATGTCAATCAAGATTCCTATGGTAGCTAAGTGAAAATGAAAGGCAGTCACACTACTTTAGAGTGAACCAGAATAAAAATGTACGGCTTTCTCAAACACACAAGCCGGGTCAGCAGTAGCCATGGGCACTTTAAAATGCTTTATTAACATATATAGAGGCAAATATCGTCTGTGTAGTCCGGGAGATCAGGTGTGCTGCGTATGATATGAGCCTGCAATGACAAGCCTTGATATTTATCCCGACAGGCAGGAGTCCCATCAGCCCCTGCAGCCAGGATCATCCACACATATATTACTGTCAATGCCAGGTACAACCTGAAAACTACCAGCACCTTTTGTCACTTGAAAACCTGGACTGTCCCTCCTGGGCAAGTTGATATGAGGCTCAGTTCTCATTGACAAAGCATGATGGTTTTCTTGAAGTCATACTAGGTAAAATGTGTTGAGTTTTATTGTAGGATGCAGCTCATGGCCTGCAACAATTGACCAAGACAACACAAAATATGCATTTTCCGGAGTTGGGATGTCTTGCTAAAATTGCCTGCCAAATTTTATTATCAGGAGATATGTGGTCATAATTCTGAGATATGTCTGGGAGGAAGCACATTATCTGTAAAGAGATGCATTGTATTTGTCCTTGACCCCAGACTAAGGCAAGAACGTAACAATAGACCGTAGAAAACATATATAATTGGATTTGAATAAAACAGTCTGTGAGTGATAGACGTACAGTCCATTCAGTATATATCGTGCTGTTGTGTACTGGTCTTCAGCTAACAAAACATTGGTAATACGTAGTGCAAAAAATATTCAAAGGAAAACATCGGTAGTGAAAATTAGATGCAACCTAGAAATATTAAAAATGAGATATTTTGTATATAAAATGAGAGTCGATGGTGTGCAAAATTATTTACGGCTTTAAGCATACTGTAGATTCCCAACATTTGATGGCCAAAAATCGGACCCCATTGACTTTCACTATATGGCCAAAAACATATATATTGTCAACTGGCTAATTGGAACTTTCTATCAACATCTCACTCCTTTAATCCTTTCCTCTTCCATGTCATGCCAGTCAAGAAGCACTCAAACGTCATTATTTCATTGACAGATATGCCCCGGTGCAACTTGCCCCCTCCCAGCATCATGTCACCTCCTGCTGTTTGGTGTTTTGTGATGCTAATGTGGCCTGTATTGGAGAGGCGCTGACCTGAGGTCATCATGACGCTGATGTGTGTGGATATAGACAGCACACAGGAGAGTTGTGTGTCCGCAGAGCTCATATCCTTTTATCATGATGCATTGAGGTGTCTCTTAACACGACTTTGGCTACTTTCAGACTACAGGCAAATATTTTCATAATCTGAATTTCATATGTAGACTGATCTTTTTGATTCTGATTTAGGACACTTCCATATGTGGCACTAAATCAGAAACAGGTTGGATGTTTTGCAATGCGACCTCAGTATGAAAGGTGACTTTTTTCATCACTCTAGTTCAACATTTATTACAATTCTAAACTAATTTGTGTCACTCCAAAAAATTCACTTACCGGTAGTTCTTTGGTCACTCAGTGAATATGGAAGACAGTAGCGAAGTTAGTCACCTATACAAGCACAACTTGGAAAAACTGGATGGAAACTTTGCTCTATTTCTCCTCAAAATTGAGTAGCAAGTAAGAAGTTTTCATGAACTGTTCACTCCAGTTTACATGCAATTTTCATTATTCTGATTATTCGCTAAGGCTGTGTGTCCACCAAAGCGTTTTTAGCCAGCTGAAAATGCCAGACACTCTCCTGAAGACGCTGTGCTTTGGGCACTTGTTTTTTTCGTTGGTTTTTGCGTGTATATGGTACACGTTTTTTGCGTGCAAATGATACGCACTTTATTTAAGGAAAATACGCACGAACTCACCACTTCCCTCCCCCCTAAACCTACCCAAGGGGTTTTCAGTGCGTAGCATATTTACGCAAAAAACATTTTTGGCGCAAAAATGCCACGAGAAATGACATTCGTGGTATAGATACGCACTTTCATGAGACTGTGTTGGAATATCCGCAGCACAGTTTACTTGTAACTGATTTTGCAGAGAATTTGTTTCATACTAAAAATGTATTTTTCATCCATTTTGTTCGGTTAGCTCTGCTGGTTGATGTTGGACAGAAAGAATGTTGTGACAGTTTTTCAGTGTGGTTTAGGCCCACCCCTCCTCCACTGTGATTGGACGGCTGGGCAGTGGTGGAGGAAGTACTGAATCTCAGTACTTAAGTAAAAGTACAAATACCCAGATAAATATTTACTTTAGTAAAAGTAGAAGTAACACAATGACAACCATACTTAAGTAAAAAGTACTTTATTTTAAATGTACTTTAAGTATTAAAAGTAAAAGTACTTGCATAACAATTTATTATTTTCTAATGATTAATAAAACATTTAATTCTAACTCATTCAACCTAATAGCCTACTCCTATAATGATGTTCAATAATGATGGAAAAAAATGTCACCATTTCTGAAACAAGCTTGCAATTAGGCAATACACATCATGCTTATCCTTACTATATGTTAATAACTATGTTTGGCAGTAAACGAGATTAATTTATGGTGTAATTCTGAACCTCTTGGCTTGCCATAATCCTAACCAAACCAAACGTATATTACACACGGTGTGTTTCCTATGCACGTAAAAACAAATTTTCGCGTATGAGTTGCACGATAAACACACTGCGTGTGAGACGCATTTAGTGTGACCGGGTTGATACACTGTATCTATGGCAACCAAACGTCACTGGTGAGACAAACGTGCAACGAACGGACGGTCAGATTACGTTTTGGCAGGGGAAAAACTGATCAGAAAATGTAACGAAAATGTAACAGAAGTTGTAGAAATGTAGTGGAGTAGAAAGTATAATAATATAGAAAGAATAATGCTGCAAAATGTAACGAAGTAAAAGTAAAAAGTAGGCACTATTTATTCTACTTAAGTAAAGTAAAGATACGTGAAAAATGTACTTAGGTAAAGTAACGAAGTATTTGTACTTCGTTACATTCCACCACTGCGGCTGGGTAAACAGTGACAGTGATGTGTGCTGCGTTTTATCCAAATTTGAACATTTTCAACTCTCGGCGACCAGTAAAAACCGCTGGGCGCTTCAGCATGAAAAAACGCTCCCCAGATAGCAAACTGACATTGAATCAACGTGGAAATATGACATCGAAACAACGTTGATCTGACATTGTTTTGCTCATCGAATTAACGTTGAACCAACGTCAGACGCGTCATTCTTTCAAAACTAACGGAAAATCAACTTGAAACCAACGCGATGTTTCAACGTTATGAAAGCAAACCAATTTTCGATTTTCATTTAGCTTTGAAGAATGCCGCGTCTGACGTTGGTTCAACGTTAATTCGATGAGCAAAATCAACGTTGTTTCAATGTCATGAGAGACGTCGTTTCCACGTTGATTCAATGTCAGTTTGCTGTCTGGATCAGCACCTCATTACGCTCATGGCGTTTAAAAAATGCAGCGCTCCCATTGAATATTCAATATTCATCATATTCAAAATGCATTTTTATGGGCATACTGGATATTATTTGGCGCCATGATGAACATTGCCATTGTGCCACACGCTGCCATTGTGTTCTTCGTGCTGTCTAGATGAAGATACAGAGCTGAGACTACGCAGAGAGTTGTGTTGACAGAGTTTAGCGATTTGGAGAAGAGAAAACTTCAGAATAATGTCACATGTGAGAATTCATTCATGAATGTGTGTGAACAACACACGCATCCGTGTAGAACCGAGCACAATCGCACTTTGGTCGGAGCTGGAATAGTGCGATTAAAGTGTTTAAATGCCTGCTCATTGCGATTAAAATCCTTTTATGCTACGTAGTCACAGCCCGTTCTCATCCTAAGGCGTCATATACGACGCTTTTGCCAAAGCGTAGACATCCAACGCACATGGCACCCTTTAGCATCAAATGAGACGCAGATATAATTGGGGCAGAAGGCGCCTCCTACTGGTCTAACCCTAACCCTACCCCATACCTAAACCTACCATCTGCGTTGTATATGTCTACGCTTTGGCAAAAGTGTTGTATATGACGCCTTGGGATGAGAATCCGTTGGTAGTATTGCGTTTACATGAGGTAAAGTTTAATCGCATTATAATCACATAATAAGGGTGCATGTAAACAATCTGAATATCATTGGCCTGCGACAGCCCGTGACATCAGTACTGGTGTGACCATGAGTATAAGGCGGCACCTGTAGTACGCGTCATTGATTTCTTTTGTCTGCTAGTTTGGAGTTAAAAAGAAATCGTAATTGAGAGGAACAGAAACTAATATTCACTGGATGGTCATACACCTTTTCACCACTAGTTGGGGGTAAAAATCACACAGTGTAGCTTTAATTTTGGGTCAGAAAACAAGATGAGTAACACATGCAAAAGAACACTCTTATTACTGAGCTGAGCCAAGTAAATGTTCCCTAAAAAGAGCCGGAATTCCCATCATGAGGAAACAGCCTATCAGTCGTGTGGGTTTTTTAATGTGCGCTAAGTCAGAATTTATTCAGCAAATGCGTTTCCATCTCCCATTATTTGCTTGAAATCTTTTTCGCGCAAGTCAAAAACCAAATCAAGTGAGTGTAAAAACTTTTTTGATAGTTAAGGGTTTTTCTTTCGAAATTTGCCATTTCCATCACTCGTTCTTAATGCAATACTTCAAAAAACGCATACAAACAGGATAACAGAAACTAGACGACATAGATGACATCTGAGGACACTTACGACTTGTGCGTTATCCAGGGGGCTGAATGCACTCATTCTTAGGTGCTCTTTGTGATGCATTTGCAGACTGATTGTAAGGGCTGCAGGTAAGCAGCATTTACTTCCTGGTTCTCACCTGAGGGATATTAGTTAACGTTTGCATGAACGCGTTCGGCTCTCAAGGGAGTCAAATGCACTTAAGGTGTTTGTGACTGTTCTCGCATTATTCTTTATTTAATCTCTCATTTGAGCATAGCATGTCCATCTCTCAAGGGAGTTGAACATGCTCTTTGTGATGCAGTCGCTGTGAGAAGCTCCTTTGTTGCTTGATTTTCTTGATTTTTGATGAGAATTGAGCGCCTGCACCCTGCGATTCAGGTTCCCTGGCAGGCAGGTTCAGTTAAATACTGTAGGTGGTGGGCGGAGCACAGGGACAGTCTGACAAGATTTCTTTCCCTTTCCGGTCTGCTTTATTACTAATGTGTGAGGCCTAATTCTGAGGAATTAACTACAGAGAATAAGCAGACAGGTGTTGTTGTTTGATCTGCTCCTCTCCGCTGGTCGGCATCATTTGCTGTAGGTGCAAAAGCATTCCTAGTCATGCACAAGGCCCTCCAGTCCCGAGGTATTTCGATCTCCAGAATCCGTCAGATCATTGCTTTTTTGGGAAACCTCCCTTGTCATAAGGCACTTTCAGGAGTGTGTTGGGAGTCTTGAAATCCCAAGAGGACATTTGTTTTCTTGTGTTCTCAGCTAGTTCTTAGCTGGCTCCTCTTGATGTTATTGTCTTCATGGTTGAGTGTGAGTGGAATCCTTTATAGAAGAGTTTCCGACTCCCCAAGAGAGATCTCAGTTTGAGTTCTGCAGTCTAGAGACCAAATCATACTACAGGATTTACAAAGGATCTAGTTAGTCCTCTGTTAGCTCCCATTGTACATCTAGGATGAACATGGAGTAGAACCTTCCCGGTTATGGGGTAAGGTTCTACGCTCCCTGTGACCTTGTTCTGACTCCAGTAATCATTCGGACATCGAGTGGGATGGCTCTCTGTGAGCCTCCTATGGTGAAGCTGTCTTTAGGGTAGTCTGTAGTTCGGCCTCCTCTCATTGTAGACAAAAGGGTTGTAATGATTGGGCCTCTGCTCCCAAGAGCTCCGCCTAGATAGTGACATTGAGTTGTATGTCTCTCTGTGAGCTTCTTTGGTGAGGCCTTTTTTAGCATAGAGTGCCTTTGTTTTAGAGGGTTGTCTTACTGAGGCCTCCACTCTCTAGAGCTCCGCCCAGACGAGTTGTGTGGCCAGGCCTCCTCTCGTTCTAGAGAATCATCCTGTTGAGGCCTCTGCTTTCCAGAGATCCACCTAGATAGCAATATCGAGTTGTATGGCTATCTGGAGCCTCCTCGTTATGCCTGACCTTGGCTTAAAGTGTAGTTAGGCCTCCTCTCAGTTTTTAGAGTTTGTACGCTAAGGCCTACCTGTTAGAGCTCCATTTTTTCATAGTGACAGGCCAGGATCTATTTTTATTATCCTTGTCTGTACTCCCTTAAAGGAATTGGAATTGTAATACCAAACCTTTGAGTTCAGCCCGTAAGCCGAGCCTTATCGTTTGGCCTTGCAGGGAAGGGAGGAAGTTAAGTCAGGACCTTCCTTGTTAGAGTGTGTAGCTTGGGTTGTGGCTATAGGGAATAAAGTCACTGACAGCCTCGCTGATGCATACCTGTAGGATGGGGAACTTTGACTTCGGAGCTAAGCCCATGAATTCAGGTGCTTAGTCACAGCCAATAAGGCATTTATTCCCCTCAGCATGGTGAAGTGGGTATTTGCTCCTCAAAGTGTCCAAGGATGCAGTGCAAGTTCTCATTTGAAAGGGAACATCTCGGGTTACAAGTGTAACCATGAATCCCCGAGAAGGGGAACAAGACATTGTGAACAAGACATTGAGAACCTCACATGACACAGGTTCACAACGTTTGTCTAGACACCAGCTAGAAAATACTGACCATTTAGCAGAATACAGGCGCCTGGTAGAGGGGACCCTAGCTTCATTGACCGTGCTCAGGATCTTCTCAGGAAGGTCTCCGGGTACCCATAGAGGGGCTACATGTGAAGAACCCATAAATCCATGGTCGTGAAAGTCATATCGTCCCTATCGTCTGCGTGAGGAGCTCTTTCCTCAACGGAATTGGCCAGGGGACTTTGTCCACCATCTGAACCAGCTCCGGAAATCACGGTCTGGATTTCCAGAGGGGGGCCACCAGGAGGACTGGGCATCAGCTCTCCCTGTCCCGCTCGATAACCTGGGGTATCATTGAGACGGGAGGAAATCCATAAAGGGGGGCGGTTGGGCCAATGATGGGCCCGTCGTGAAAACTGCGTTTGTTTGCAGACGTGTGTGCAGTGCAGCAGGGCTGTTTACAGTAGTAAAATCCCCAGCCGCCTGAACTAAACAGGGAGTTTTTTGGGCCTCTTGGAGGGTGGACTGACAGCAAACATTTTGCAATTCCACTTACGAGTGTTTTCTAACCTTAAGCGTCATCTAACTGACGTTAAAGGGTGCCCTAAAACAGTCGTCTGTGAGGGGCTGTCTTTACTTTCATTTCGTATTTGTATATTTTACATTTATTAAATTGTTTGAATGTTCGCTGGTTCCCACGTCCTCCTTCCCACAACATCTAACTGCGTTACACAGTGCCACGTCGTCTTTAGCGGTGTAAATGAAGCATTAAATCTGGTTAAATATGATTTATGTTACTTTGACAGACAAAACAGCATAGCTACGCTAAACAAGACCAGCTATGAGAGCACCTAGTGGCGCTTTTCCACTGCTTGGTACGGCTCGGTACATCTCAGTAGGGTTCGGCTTGGCGCGGCACGGTTCGGCTCGCTTCGCTTTTCCACTGCGTGGTACGACTTGGCTCGACACAGCACGGCTCGGTTCGCTTTAGCTCGGTTGCTTTTCCACTGCAGTTAGTACCGCTTTAAATTGGTTGGGATTATAGACTGATCGATAACAGCGGTGGCTGTTACTGGCTATTTAAATCTAGTGGGTTTGGTTTCTCATGTCGATGTCTATTGGTCGCAAATACAATGATGCTGGTACTGACCATTCGGTCTGACCAATCAGTGATCTGCAGTGTTTCAGGTCACATTTAGTACCGGTACGGTACGCCTGGAACCTCAACAGACCAGTTACCATTTAAAGCAAGCTGAAGCGAGCCGTGTGGAAAAGCACCACAAGTGAGCTGTACTGAGCCAAGCCGAGCCGTACCATGCAATGGAAAAGCGCCAAAGTGTGCCTTACCGAACCGAACCGTACCATGCAGTGGTAAAGCGCCATAAATGACCTCATAGCAATGACACTTGGACAAGGGCAGTTAATTACAGGAATACAGACACAAAGAGGCGTGAGGACATTCATCACCACAATACATCCACTCTTTCTGCATCATATCACAGTTTATTAGTCCACGGATGCCCTGGCAATTACAAATGACTGCTGCCTGGAAAACGGCACATTTGCCTATATTTGATTCAGTGTCAAGGAGAGCTGCTCTCCATAGCTGTCGTATTTGTGGAGATTGGTCAGATAAGCACTATTTTATTCAGTTCACTGCTCTTTGACACAGCTATGAACACACATCATAGATCTTGAATGAGGCTGGTGTATGAAAACATATTTGAACCATGTTTAGAATGTCTTTGGCAAATCTTTGAAAGGGGTAGTATTTAGATTTTTTTTTCTCCAGTATGGTTTTGAAACCCATTTGATTTTTATTGTATAGACAAAAAACGGTGACATTTTTCAAAATATCTTATTTGGTACCGCTTCCTTTTACAGTACAGTACTTACAGTGTACTTACAGTGTACTAAGATAAGGTAAGTACATGGAACAGGGTTAGGTTTAGGGGTAGGTTCAGGGTTAGTACTAGTTATTACCCAGTAATTACTAAAATAAGTACATAGTATTTACATGGGTAACTGCACTGTAAAAGGAAGTGTTACCTCTTATTTTTTGTTTTGTTGGAGAAAGAATTACAAACATACAGCTTTGGAATTACATGAGTGACTGAATTTTCCTTTTTGGGTGAACCATTTTAAATCATAAATTGAGTAAAAGTTTAAGAGTGTATGTAGAGTCACGTTTTGTTATTGAAATGAACGGCAAAAGTGTCAATCAATACATTCCATTTCCATAAATGTATTCATATTTTGTGGTGCTTTTACGGAAAGAATTTAAATATTCCTCATACTTTTCATATTTTCTGGTATAAATGTTTTTGCTACAGATGTGAATGAGATCTCATTAAAACAGAGACTTGTGCTGGACTATTTTAAGCAACCATCTACAAAACTAGCCATAACACCCTAGCAACCACCTAGAACAGCATAGAAACCACACAGTAATGTGACCCAGCCATATCTTGGTACCAGAATATCATAGTAGACATGGGAGTGGGCAACCATTTGGTTACATTATAACAACACCCAAGCAACCAGTTACAGCACCTACCAACACATTAGTCATCATTCACTCGCCCTCATGCCGTTCCCAACCCGTAAGACTTTCGTTGAACTTCAGAACACAAATTTAAGATTTGTTTTATTCATGCTTGAGAGGACTTTTCTGTTTCTTCAGAAAACTGGATTAATCCCCTTGGTTTATATGGATTTATTTTACGATCTCTTTATGAATGCTTCGGGTGATCTTGGTGAAATCTCTCAGGTTTTCTTCATTTGTGTTTCGCAGATGAAAGAAAGTATTTGGGGTTTGGAATGACATGAGGGTGAGTGATTGATAAATTAATGAACAAATATACATTTTTTGGGTGAACTAACCCTACAACTCACAAGTTTTACACAGATTTCCCCCCAATACACAGTCAGAGCAAGACGACACTATAGCTGGCTAGATGTTCATTTAGATAACACTTTACTTGAAGGGGTGTGCATAAGACTGACATGACACCTTCATAACCATTACAGGACACGTCATCATGAATATGAAGGAGGGTTTATGCATGTTTATGACAACTGTCATTAAGTGTCTTTCGCTCAATTATGACATTTTTAATGCAAATATGACATTGTTTGAGATGTCTTTGTTATGACACCTTGACATAAACCAATACATCATAACCTGTCATAAATATGTCATAAACATGATATAGCAGATTAATTATCAAACTTAAAGGAGTAGTTAACTTTTCAAAAAACTTTTGCTGATAATTTACTCACCCTCGTCATCCAAGATGTCTACGTCTTTCTTACTTCAGTCAAAAAGAAATTAAGGTTTTTGATGAAAACATTCCAGCATTTTCTCCATATAATGGACTTCAATGGGAACCAAATGGTTCAAGGTCCTAAAGAGAGTTTCAGTGCAGCTTCAAAGGGCTTTAAACGATTCCAGACGATGAATAAGGGTCTTATATAGAACCCTTCGAGTCATGACTCGAAAAAAAAAATGTTCATTTTGATGAACGAGTTTGAACAGGAGAGTTACGAACACGCATCACAGAACAGAGCAAGGTGAGCATTTGAGCTTATAAAACTTAAACTTTTTTATTTATTTTTTAAATGAGCGATCGTTTCGCTTGATAAGACCCTTATTCATCGTCTGGAATCGTTTAAAGCACTTTGAAGCTGCACTGAAACTGTCTTTAGGACCTTGAACCATTTGGTTCCCATTGAAGTCCATTATATGGAGAAAATGCTGGAATGTTTTCATCAAAAACCTTAATTTCTTTTCAACTGAAGAAAGACATGGACATCTTGGATGACATGGGGGTGAGTAAATTATCAGCAAAAGTTGTTTTAAAAGTGAACTACTCCTTTAAGAAACCACTTAGCTTTCATAGGTTTTGTTTGACATTGGCTGTCATGAGGCCATTATAACATTTTAATGGCAAACTCAATGTGTACCACTTTAGTTGAGGGTCATGAAAAAATTTTCATGACACAGTTATAATGTCCTCATGACAGCCAATGTGAAAGCCAACCACAGTTAACCCATAAAGCTAAGTGGTTTCTTAAGTTTGCTGATTAATCTGCTATGTCATGTTTATGACATGATAGGTTATGATGTATTGTTTATGTCAAGTTGTCATAAAGACATCTTAAACAATGTCATATTTGCATTAACAATTTCATAATCGAGTAATGACAGTTGTCAAAAACATGCATGAACGCTCATGTGTCCTGTCATGATTATGAAGGTGTCATGTCAAGTGTTATAAGAACCAGTTGAAGTGTTACCACACCCCTTCAAGTGTTAGTTGTCCAGCATTATCAAACATGTTTTTAGAACACATTTTGACTATGATGTCCAGTTTTTCTCTTCAAGCAAAGTTGACAAGTGTGTTAGGTCTAGTGTTTTAAAATCTGTATGGTGTATGGTATTCCAACGCGCAACTAACACTCATGAGCACACCTGCAACCTCTCAAACATATTCAAAGGTCACTCAAAATGTAGTAAAAGTCTAGTAAATATTGAAAATATTTCTAAAGCTGAACTGGGAAATATAAAACAGCATAAAGTAATAATTAAAGTGAATGATTCACTCCAACTAAATATCATAAATATAACGCAGTAGCCATTGTTTTCTAAAATGACTTTTTCAATCAAATCAAAGGGTCAGCAAAGGTTCTCTACTGCCTTATTTGGGAAACAATCCCCTCTGTGTGTGTCTGTGTGTGTGTCACAATCAAAAAATGGCAAACTCAGCTGTCCCGTGAGTGTTTTCTGTTATATCCAGCGCTGACTGATCCCATGGTCATCAAAGAGTCCACACAGCGTTTATGATCAGATATGATCTGAGCCATACGGATGCCTCACACAATGCCATAATCACAGTGTTATCAATAGTCGGGTTCGGGCTGATACTTTTAAGCCCTGCTGGAGATTTGGCCGTTGCTCTGTTATTGAATATTTCCATTGTCAGTCCAACAAAAGTGTGATGATCGCAGACAAAATGCTTACGCAGGAAATTCTTTCTTTGCATTGTAAACAGTGGTTGATGTCAGCAGTTTTGAAACAGAAATATGTGATGATTGGAAAAGCGCTGTTTTGTTCCTCTGTGATGAGTTCTTAGACAAAGCTGTCCGGCCCGTGGACATTTCGATGGACAAGTCACTCTCCTTCCTTTAACACATAGCACAGTTTTTTGTTTTTGTTTTTGACAGTGAAACTAACCTATTTTGACTTCTAATCTATTGTCTGTGTCTGAAATTATTGTAATATTGCTGTCATTACACAAGACAGTCCTTTTTACTGTTATGTATATTTACATAACAAATAAATGCGAATGAGTGTATAGCTATATTGCTTGTGTGCACTCAAAGTGAAAAGAAATAAATAAGAAATAATATTTTGCATAATTTTTTTTTTTTTTTATAAATCATTCATACTTTTTATGTTGTAACATTATTTCCCTATCACATTTCCCCATAAATACCTCAACATTTATCATTTTCATTAATTTCAATATTTTTGTTTGCATAATATTTCTTTATTTTATTACACTCTAAAAAATGCTGGGTTGTTTTAACCCAATTTTGGGTCAAATATGGACAAACCCAAACAATGGATTAAAAAAAAAATGCAATTAATACATTTAACCCAACAGCTGGGTTTGTCCATATTTGACCCAAAATTGGGTTAAAACAACCCAGCATTTTTAGAGTGTGTAATGTAAAATATTTTAAAAGCACATCAAATGCAACACAACAAATACTACAGTGATCTGTGAATACTTTAACATGCACTCTAAAAAATTGGGTTGTTTTAACCCAATTTTGGGTCAAATATGGACAAAGCCAGCCATTGGGTTACATTTTTAAGTTACATTTTTTTGTCCACATTTGACCCAAAATTGGGTTAAAACAACCCAGCATTTTTTTTAGAGTGTGATTTTTTTTTTTTTTTTTTTTTTTTTGTAATGCAAGTTTTTGTGGCAAATTTGATGGAATGCAATGCAAAAAAGATGTCCAAAAAGTAGGTTTTATTTTCTTTATGAAATATAAGATTTTAGGTGGACATTTCCCTGACTGATTTTCTGAGTTTCACCCTACACTCTAAAAAAATGCTGGGTTGTTTTAACCCAATTTTGGGTCAAAAATGGACAGCAATTGGGTTACATTTATAAATTACATTTTTATCCCAACATTTGAGTTTGTCCATATTTGACCCAAAATTGGGTAAAAACAACCCAGCATTTTTTTTTAGAGTGTATAATATTTCATTTTATTTGAAACGTTTCTTGAATAGACAGTTTATCATTACACTCTAACAATTCTGGGTTGTTTCAACCCAAATTTGGGTCAAATATGGACAAACCCAAATGTTGGGTTAAAAATGCTATAAATGTACAGTTGAAAGTGAAATTTGAAGTTGGGTTAAAATTTGTTATTACATTTTTTAACCCAACATTTGGGTTTGTCCATATTTGACCCAAATTTGGGTTCAAACAACCCAGCATTGTTTAGAGTGTAATATTGTAATTTTCATGTCTCGTTTTAGGAAAAATTCAAGCCACCATTTTGGCAACTGTGAACTTCAGCAGTTCACTCGTCAGGTATTGGACCGCCTGCTTACACGTCCAGTGCCTCCCATCTGTTTGAATCAGACATGTATCTGGAGAGCTTTGTACTCCCTTGAGCTTCTTTCTAGCCGATTGCTCATTTTATAATGCTAATGGTGGCAGGCGGGACGGTGTTGGGTTCCCGTCAGCTGGTCGCTGCGCTGGGAACAGTGTTTAATGGACTTCGACTGTTAAGAGGGAAGATCTTATTCACTGGGGGATTTAGTATGAGGTATTATTGTCATGACAATCAATGGATATATTACTCAACAGACCCCAATGAGTCAGATGTTTTTGGTCATATAAAGCAACTCTGCAGGATGCATCACTATGGAGCTCACCACACAATGGACCACTCGTTTGTAAACCATGATAGTTTTAATAATGTTATCAAGACTACATCTGACAAGCCCTAATGAGTTTGAGACAAACATAACAGCACAATCTGTTATAACGTTTTTGGGTAAAATATAATTTGTAAGCTTTTTTTTTTTGGGTAACATTTAATTTGTAAAGAAAGACAACACGCTTGCTCACATATATATTCTAACGTGCACTAAACGCGTAATGCGCACGTGCACGGCATCAGCGTTCTCACAGGTCTGCGTTTTTAAAGCTTGCACAGAGATAGAAAAAAAATATATATACATATATTGCACCTTGAATCCTATTTCGGGGTTTGTGTTCTCGAGCCAACAGTCACTGTTGAGCGAATGACCAGTAGAGGCACATTAAAGGAGTAGGGCACTTTTCAAAAAACTTTTGCTGATAATTTACTCACCCCCATGTCATCCAAGATGTCCATGTCATTCTTTCTCCAGTCGAAAACAAATTAAGGTTTTTGATTAAAACATTCCAGGATTTTCTCCATTTAATGCAATTCAATGGGAACCAAACGGTTCAAGGTCCAAATGACAGTTTCAGTGCAAACTGTTCAAAGGGCTTTAAACGATTCCAGACGATGAATAAGGGTCTTATCAAGCGAAACGATCGCTCATTAAAAAAAATAAATAAAAAAGTTTAAGTTTTATAAGCTCAAATGCTCGCCTTGCTCTGTTCTGTGATGCGCGTTCGTGACTCTCCTGTTCAAACTCGTTCATCAAAATGAGCGAATCTTTTTCCGAGTCATTTGGTTCATTCAACGAACAAAACAAACAGAATGACTCGGAAAAAGATTCGCTCATTTTGATGAACGAGTTCGAACAGGAGAGTCACGAACGCGCGTCACAGAACAGAGCAAGGCGAGCATTTGAGCTTATACAACTTAAACTTTTTTATTTATTTTTTTAATGAGCGATCGTTTCGCTTGATAAGACCCTTATTCATCGTCTGGAATCGTTTAAAGCCCTTTGAACAGTTTGCACTGAAACTATCTTTTGGACCTTGAGCTGTTTGGTGCCCATTGAAGTCCATTATATGGAGAAAAATCCTGGAATGTTTTCATCAAAAAACGAGTAGAAAAGTGAACTACTCGTTTAAGCGTTTTCTGTTAGAGCGGTGTCGTGAAAGCGACCCCTAAGTTAATAACCAATGATCTTTGTAATGGAACTGAATCGATCAAAACTAACTTTAGCTGGAAAATAACTTTATTCTAGAAGTTTTCTGCTGTAAAGCCAAAACAATATGTCACTTTAATTTCCTATTATCACTGTAAAGCTGCTTTGAAACAGTCCATATTGTTAAAAGCGCATATAAATGAAGGTGACTAGGCTAAAATGAGCAAGAAATCTTAGTTGGGACTCAGTAGGAGCAGCTACCTCTGACTGGCAGCGATGGAAAATACAATTATAGCAGTCAGTAGCCATTTCATAACATATGACAACTACCTCAGTATAAACCACCACAACATAATAAAGCATTTTATCACCTATCAAACGGACATAGAAGAAACGCTAAACCATTGCTGACCATCTGTCTGTGTGGTGTACAGACATGAGGTAGAGCTGATGAGTCGGACCTGCTGCATGAATGGCCTCTATTATTCTATTTGGTTGAAGAAGTATCATCTTCCATTGGCAAAGATCATTGCGTATTAACACAATGTGTTATTATTGGTAAGTTTATTGAAATGTAAATGCAGAGGACAAGGTGACCTAGATTTTTATCAGTAGAGAAAGGGCATGGATTCTGCTTGAGTGTGTAAGTAGGGAAAGAATCATTTCTTTGTTAAAAGTAAATCACTGGAAGAGGAGACAGGTGCTTGAAGGTATATGGGACACACTCAACCTATAATGAGTAATTTCAAAAGCACACTCCTTTTATTAATCAAATGGGAAGTGAAATGATTGTGCTTTGTATAAGCCAAATGACAGTTAAAATGGAAAACATGGCTTTGAGAACTTGCAGTTGCCATAACATTCAAGACACGATGCCACAACATGAACTAACGTCATACATAACTGTTCCTCCAATGTAACAATTACGATTTACAGAGTATGTTTAAAAACAATACAAAAATAAAAATGGTTTTAGTATGTTTAGTGTTGTTTACATTAACATTGCAAATACTTTAAGTATAAAAACAACACACAATTCAAGCTCAAATTATATTAATGTGAAACACTGATTGATAAATAGTTTTGGATAAAGAAATAGAGATTCGATCTCCATTAAATACAAATGTACCTCATTACAAAACCTATATATTACAACCAAGTGTTTAGCAAATGTGTAGCATGAATACCTTAAATTATTAAAAAACTTAATATGCTATAAAATAATAGATCATAGCTGCATATCTTCCTCAGCAAAACAACAAAATAGCATCAAATTAAGTTATACAATACAATCAACACTACTTGTGAAGATCTACCCAAACTAGGCAACAATGACCAACAGCAGAATCTTTAAAGGAGTAGTTCACTTTAAAAACAAAAAAAAAGTTTTGCTGATAATTTACTCGCCCCCATGTCATCCAAGATGTCCACGTCTTTCTTTCTTCAATTGAAAAGAAATTAAGATTTTTGGTGAAAACATTCCAGGATTTTCTCCATATAATGGACTTCAATGGGAACCAAACGGTTTAAGGTCCAAATGAGAGTTTCAGTGCAGCTTCAAAAGGGTTTAAACGACACCAGACGATGAATAAGGGTCTTATCAAGGAGGACCCTTCGAGTCATGACTTGAAAAAAGAAAAAAGAAACAGGAGAGTCACGAACGCGCGTCACAGAACAGAGCAAGGCGAGCATTTGTGCTTATAAAACTTAAACTTTTTTATTTATTTTTGAAATGACCGATCGTTTCGCTAGATAAGACCCTTATTCATCGTCTGGTGTCGTTTAAAAACCTTTGAAGCTGCACTGTCTTTTGGACCTTAAACCGTTTGGATCCCATTGAAGTCCATTATATGGAGAAAATCCTGGAATGTTTTCATCAAAAACCTTAATTTCTTTTCAACTGAAGAAAGAAAGACATGGACATCTTGGATGACATGGGGGTGGGTAAATTATCAGCAATTTTTTTTCTAAAAAAAAAGTGAACTGCTCCTTTAATAATGTCACTACATAGGGTACACTTGTACAAAAAAAACAACCCGAATGAAACAGCACACTTACGAAATTGCATCACATTTCAATTATGGGTTTGCATCCTAAAAGACGAAATTCAGTCAGTCACTGTTGTTTTATTATCTTCAACCAATTGCCGGAAATGAAAAGTTGCACCATTTTCACTCAATCTCTCAAGCCAAGGTAAAGCTCTGTTGAGTTGTAATTTTTCCAAGTTTTCCAGATGCCCAGCAGAAATTGACAGGTGAGGTATGGAACCATTTTGAATTACAGGCATTTCATTGGTCCTCATACCCAAACAACTAGTGAGAGAGGTATACTGGCCCCAGAGACCTATCGAATCCCCGTTACATACTTTATCCACAACATCTTTTGGGGGAGTGTCTTGAAATCGCTCAGAATTGGACCTAAGGAGTGGACCATCAAGCCTGCGACCTCGTCTGGCTGGAGAACTGCTCCACATGTGGGTTCCCATATGAACCTAGATGGAAAACAGGATGAAAATGACTAAGTGGATAGTTGGTCATAAGGTACAACTGATTCCATACACAGCAACAAAATACAAACTGGCAATCAGTGATGGAACACCTTTAACAACCTTGTAATGGTGTACCTTCAAATTTCCTTTAGTGGTAAATGCACGTCCACATATGTTGCAGGCAAAGGGTTTCTCACCAGTGTGCGTTCTTTCATGAATCTGCAGTGCACTTGAAGAAGAGAAGGTCTTCCCACAAGTGTGGCAGAAGTGCTGTTTAGCAGTTCGTCGAAGTGGTGTTGCTGTGGAGAGTAGAGGTAATGTGGAAGCTGTTGAGCTAACTATACTTTTGGGCGAATCTTTAGGACCTTTTTTAATGAGCCAATTGTGTTCAATACTTTTTGACGGCATGATTGGTTCCATGGAGGGTTGAAAATGGTTTGGAGGAAAAATCAGGATCTGGTTTGCAGGCTCAAACATCTGTGAAGGTAAGTCTCGCATCTGGTGGGTAAGCATGTGCTGTTTAAGGTTACCTTTGGTTGAGAACCCTCGGTTGCACGCAGTGCAGATGAATGGGCGCTCTTTGGTGTGACTTCGATAGTGAATGTCCAAAGCACTTTGACAGGCAAACGCCTTGTTGCAAACATCACAAACATTGCTTTTTAGGGATCCCCGCTCATTTAAGGGTAAAATCATGGTCAAGTTATCTTTTGGTATATCTCCAGATGTTCCGTCAAGTAAACTAGACACTGTAGGACTAGGCTGTAGGCTTGAGTTGTTTGATTCAGCAGATTTCAGGTTTCTGTCAGTCGCTGTGTATCCTTGCATTTCATAAGCACGGCCATTGGGGCAGGATGGGTTCCAGGAGGGGTTTGTCTCAGTGATGGCCAAAATCCTCCTCCTCAAACTCTCATGATCCCTGTTTAGAGAAGATGATCTCTGGGTTAAACAGCCTCTATCCACTGATCCATTCCCCATTGTCAACTTATTGATTTTTGACAAATTCTCCACATTTGAAACGGTAATCTGACTGTCTGACCCAGTGGCTCTGGCAAACTCAGAAGAAGCTGTTTCTGGTAAAGAGTCTTGGTATTTTGAATCAGATACACCATCCATAATTTCTATGTTCTCATTGGGAAAGGTTTCCACTTCCAAGGTCCTACCATCTACAGAGTCAGTGTCCTGGTCCATTGGTTCTTCACTATCATGCAGTGGGACATTAGGGATGTGACCACCCATATGCATGTGGATATGCTGCTGTAAGACCATTGCATTTGTAAACTTTTCTTGGCATATGGGGCAAGAATGCTGTATTCTAAGAGTTGGCATGGAACGATGAATGCTATAGTGAGTCTTGAGATTGCCCTTAGTTGTAAAAGCCCGTCCACAGACCCTGCATTTGAATGGCCTTTCTCCGGTATGGGTGCGGTAATGCATTTTAAGGGCACTTTGACAGCTAAGAACCCGGTGGCAGATTCCACACTCATTGGGGTCAGTGGACTTCTTGTCAATGTTCTCCACCAACTGCTCCAGCTTTGAAGTCTCAGATGCTCCGGAGGGATTCGGAAGACTTCCAACAAGAAATTTGGTTTCTAGCTGCTCTGATTTTAGCTCAGTTATTAATCTTGTACTGACCACGGTATTAATAGCAATGTCGTCTCTTGAACCTTCCCCTGAGGAGCTTAGTAAGGTAGCGATACTCAAGGGTTGTGTAACCTCTTGAAGTTTCTGATTTGAAGTTAGAGGAGGGCTACTGGTAAATCCCTCTTGATGCCTGTTACTTGTCTCACGCACCTCACTGACAACAGGACTATGAGGTTTGGTTATTGATAACCCTTCCTCCTCTTTCTTAATGATGGGTGGAAGACTTGGCAAAGATGGTGGAAGGACAAAGCCAAGAGAGTTACTATCCAACCAGTTAAGAGCAGGCTTCTCGGGAGGCAGGGACATGCCATAAGGAATACCTGTGCTGGTTGGGACATTATCTAAATGCTCTGGAACCGGATAGGGATTCATTAGTATGTTAGGATACTTCTCCTTGTGACGTTGGAAATGGACTTTGAGATTTCCACGGGTGGAAAATCGATTCCCACATATGTTACATTTGTAGGGTCGCTCCCCAGTGTGAGACCGCAGGTGTATTTGCAAAGCACTATCACTTCCAAACACTTTGGCACAGAACCGGCATTTGTGCTTGAAAATACAATCTTCCGATGGTCTCTTGTGTTCACATAAACTCACATTGAGAGGTTTGACTTTCCTATGTTGGGCTAGGGCAGTCAAAGCATTCAGGTCCTCTACAATTGCCCCTAAACTAGGCAAGGAGTTTTCAAACATATTAAAGCTGTTTTGTTTGTGGGCCAATTCGAGTTTGTGTAGAATCCCATCTGTAAATGAAGCGGGAGATGGTGAAGTTGTTTTTAAATTAGCTGTGCCATCAACTTTATCACTGACTGTGTTTCCTTGCAAAGACTGATTAATACACCGATCACTACCAACCTTTGATGGCAAAGGATCGTCAGTCATTTGGGAGTTTCCTTTTTCATCCCTTAAACCATCTTGGTTGTTTTGTGATAAAACATGTTTAGCATTAGCAGTGAGGTTTTCCACTAGCCCAGCAGCTGTTGTGAGTTGTTGTGTGACGTGTGAGCTGAGTTTTCTCAGCGAACTGGTTTGAAACAGACCATTGGAGCTGTTTGCAGCCAAAGGTTTTTCAGAATTTTGGGTTACTAATAGCATTATTTGGTGTCGAATATCTTCGATTAGTTTTAATTGCTGCATCTGCTGTTCCTGCAGTGATAACAGCTGCTCAATCAAACTAGAGGAGGCCAGTTTGGTGTTGCTAGAGTTCCTGCAACTTGTCTTTGGATTCAAACTAATTTCCTGTGAGAACTGAGCAACAGCAACTTTGGTGTTTTCAAGGTTCTCAATGAAGACATTGCTATTAATGGCTGACAATTTACATAACTCAAGTAAGGTACTCTCTTGAGGTAGGACAGCGGAGTATGCTGAGCTGAAGCCATCAGCATAGTTTTCATTATCATGATGTAAATTAGACTTTTTGGCAATGTCATGGTTGCAGTTTTCATATATGTGTAAGGATTCGTCAACATCCACTGATGATCTACCATTAGAAAAGTCACAATGTTCCTCCGTACTGTCATTACTTGTCACTCCATTCAAATGATCCTCAGTGTTGAAGAATGGTGAATTGATTGTGAGGCCAGAAGGTGGAGAATCTAGGCTTTCGTTTTCACTTACTATTAGAACTAACTGGTCTTTTGAACAGTCTTTCTGATGTTGATAGAGGTCTGTTATACTGGAAAATTCAGCACAGCATTGTTGACACATATGGACACCGTGGGTTGGAGTGGGGTCATTCTCCATCATATAATCTGTATTTCAAGAAGAAAAAATAAAAAGATTTGTATATTAGATCATTTTAGATTCAATGTAATGCAACTCACTGTAAACTTCAAGCTTAGCAATAGACAACACAGTAGCTTTCTTCTCAACAGCCATAACAATAAATGATTGATATTGTCTCAAAATTAAATTCGAATAACTTCATAGTTATCAAAAAAAAAAAATGATCATGTAGCAAAATCTGCACAAATTTCAGAATAACTTTATGCCATTTTGAGCATCTTGTAAATATCTCCTAAATACACTGTATTTCATTGGAATTTCCAGACTGACATTCATTAAATAGAACAGCTTTGTTTCAAGTGCATATCAAGGATAGCTTCACAGGTTTGGTTTTACACTTTAATAATAAAACTTGCATATAAAATGAAAAAGTACATTTTAAAAAAAGAATCCATAACATTCATGATGACCTCATATTTCTGCAACAGCCAGCAATACAACTCATTGCAGCAATGTGTGTGTGTGTGTGTGTGTGTGTGTGTGTGTGTGTGCGTGTGTGTGTGTGTGTGTGTGTGTGTGTGTGTGTGTGTTTCAGCATTAGAAATGAAAGACAGACAAGGTCCAGCAAATACTTTGAAAAGTTAATATCAGAATTTTTTTTAATAAAATTGTTATAAATACTTATTTCATTTCATTTCATCTGCTGTCACTACATTTAGGGTATAGGGTACAACAATAAGGTATTTTTTGTCAACAGTTATAATTTTCGAGCAATAAACATCAAAATAAAAAAATAAATAAATGCATAGCAGGACTGATAGCTACAGAGTTGCACATTAAACTAGCCTAAATTAAACTAGCCCGATTCAGTGGTTTGACAAAGTCACCCAAGTCACAATTTGTGCAAGAATTTAGAAATTTAATTAGAAATTTTACTTTGTATTTTCACACCATATAATGTCCAAAATGTCTAAAACATTTTTTTTTTTTTTTTTTATGGATTGTAAAATTAGTAATAGGTTGAAAATCACGCAGTAACAGGACTGGGTGCAAAATGTGGGACACAACTAAATATTGACTAATATGAGATTTTAATATTTGTTATCATACGTTTTTTTCGGTTTGAACATTTGTAAAGAGAGCCATCACCACCATCATACATATCAAATTAAAGCTAAAACATAATTTTGCTTTTTTTCTAAGTTGTAAAAATGACACTGGTTTAACATCAGTTCATGATTAGTTGATATCACATCATATTTTACAGGTATGACTAACAGTAGTAGACGGAATCCTGGGGAAAGAGTTATGCTTGCGAAATATTAAAAGTGTTGTACTTTTTCCTTACTTTTTCAAACCTAAAAAACTCCATCAACATGCAGGTTGAGAAAGAGCTGTAACTCACCGATGAGCACATACTGTGGCTTAGCCTGTTTCCTCCGGGACATGCTGGAATAAAACCTGTGGTGTATCTCCCTGAAGAATCCACAAGTGTACTTTTATCACAATGAATCAGTGTCAAACCAAACGCATATTCTTGTCAATGAGCCCCCGTCAGGGAAAAGCGACTGTTTGCGTTTTATTCATCACAACTGAGAAATAAGTTCATAGAAATGAAGTTGCGTTGGTCTCACAGGGATCTGCTGAAGGCAGTGATGTCAACAAAGACGTATTAAATAAGTTAAAAACGAAAGTCGTTCATACATCACCGCACTGTCGATCACAATATCCAAATGAAACATTCCCACAACTCATAACATGACAACTCAAAGACCGCAAATCCATGAGGAAATTCTTTGACAGCGTTGAGAGAGTTCAGCCCCGCCCCTCGGGATTCCTATTGGCCGACGCGTTTCACAGCCCATCGATGACCCTCATTGGTCAGTGTGTTTCGGCTCGAGTAGACTGAGCTCATGAAAGTGTGTGTGAGACAGAGTGCATGAATCAGTGGCTGGTCATGTAAAGGATTAGTTTCACTACCAGGAACACAAAACCAGTGATTTAACCTGGTAACAATTTATAGTATAACTAATTATAGCTATTTATATTATTAAGCTCAACCAGTTGAAGAATACAAGGATAGACATGAAAAATAAATCATTTAAAATTCATAACATATTACTGACCAAAATATTTAAATTGAGAGGGTAAAACATTAGACGTTAAATCCACTATCCAATTAAATTAAATCAACTTAAATGCATTAGTTATGCATTGTATATTTTGGTTATGTATATAAAATATCATCTGTTAATCAGTACACAATTTTAATGAAATTA
The DNA here is from genome assembly GCF_016745375.1 of Pimephales promelas. The sequence goes on along the minus strand of NW_024121788.1, from coordinate 2,496,591 downwards.
TTTTGTTATGGAGTTTATTATAATAGTAGGGTAGGAAGGGGGGGTTCACCTGCACCCGAAAGATATATTTTTTTAACCTAGTTTTTTGTAATCCTTAAGGTGTCTAGAAAATGAATTTTGATGTTCCCCACGCAAATTTTTGTCCCATATGTGATTTTTTGTATCATCTTTTGTGTCCGTGCTTGATTTTTGGCTGCGGAAAATGAAAACTTTAAACCTACATAGAATCTGAACAATACATCCTACAGACACAATCTACCCCATTTTCTCTTCGTCTTTGCATGAGGAATTGATAGATATGAGGATTGTCTTGATTAGATGATGTATAGTGCATAAAAACTCAAATAAACACCAAAAAATGTCAAAAAATGGTGACATTGGATCACTGGAACTCCTCCCCTATGGACCCTTCTGATATATGTTTTCTAACTTTTGTATTTTTACAGTCTTTAGGATGTCTAAGAAGCAAATGTTGATGATCCCCACCTGAAATATTGTCACATGTATGTATTTTCTGGCTATATTGGTTGCCACCCTGGATATCCAAAAAAGCACATTTATAGGCAGTCTGTTTTTCTCCTTTAGTTTTCGATTTGATAAATCTCCTCCATTTTTCATAACTGGCTATGTAAATTATTGTTTAGCACATGTTGAGCTTGTTCCCAACGTCAATTGTTGCACATTAAAAATATAACATGGATATTTTAATTAAATAGTACATTTTAAGATACAACGTGTTCAAAACTATGCATTAATTAAAAATCACATCATGTAATTAGGATTCACTGGTAATGTGAGGTTTATTTAACATACATTTTTAAACTAACTACACAAATACATAGCCTACACCATGCACCAACACACAATTAGAAAGGTCTTTCTTGGTGAAGAGCATTTAGCGTTATGGAAGCCCACATTAACTGGCAGATAATGGTCTCTCCAGATTTCTGTTAAGTTGAAAAAAAAAATGTTATGCTTAATAATTAATTAATTATACTTTCATTATTATTATTATTACTACTGGTGAGGGAATGTGTTTCATCTTGAGTGGGACAATCTGAACAAAATAACAACAAACATTCATGGCTCAAGTGTGGTGAACTGGACCGGTGGGATCATGATACAGGAGGTGAAACCTGAATTTGATGCCCCCAACTCTCTGGAAATTCCACGAATGCTCCCACTCTACGAGTGGAAAAAGACGCGCTCCCTTATGGTAGATATACCTGAGACCCTAAATTCATCATCAAGTCATGATTAGATGATGTATAGTGCATAAACACTCAAATGAACACCAAAAAAAGGAAAAATAAATTGTGACATTGGATCACTGGAACTCCTGCCCTTAGGACCCTATTGATATTTTCTAACTTTTGTACTTTTACAGTCTTTATGATGTCTAAGAAGCAAATGTTGATGATCCCCACCTGAAACATGTTGGTCCAAATGAACATCTCCCATAATAAGTAGGTACTATTCAAACCATTATATTGGTGTTATTTATTGAAACAAAACAGAAAACCACTCATATATTCAAATACTGTATGTGTAATGTATATATGAAGAGTTCAGATGCAAAAGCCTCTAAGTGCCATTTGAAATTTGGTTCTAGAATGGCCATTTTTATCAAGCTTGTGTATTTAAGTTCAGTAATTTCACTTAAATGACCATTAATAGGTAATCTTCATTGCCATTTAAGTGAAATTACTGAACTTAAATATACAAGCTTGATAAAATGATAATTTTAGAAGAAAATTTCAAATGGCACTTAGAGGCTTTTGCATCTGAACTCTTCATATAGGGTATAACAAATCCCCATTAGAATAAACTGAAATAGAAAAAAAGTGATTCTAATCAACCCCTCCTTGCACTGCCACCTTAACGTGGTGGAGGGGTTTGAGTACCTGAACGACCCTATGAGCTATGTTTTCCGGGGCTATATGCCCCTGGTAGGGTCTCCCAAGGCAAACTGGTCCTAGGCGACGGGTCAGACCAAGAACGGTTCAAAAAACCTTATGAGTGAAGTGAAAACAAGGACAGCCGGGGCCCCACCTTGGAGCCAGTATGTGAGCGCCTGGTGGCAGGGCCTCCCACACGGTGTCCGGCAGGGCTCAGTCCGAAGAAGCAACGTGGGGCCTCCTTCCCGTGGGGTCACCACCTTCAGGAGGGACCGTAAGGGGCCTGTGCTGAGAGGAACGGGCGGCAGTCGAAGGCGGGGGCCTAAACAACCCGATCCCTGGACATGGAAACTAGCTCTAGGGACAGAATGGCCCCCCTGACCTGAACCCGAGTAGTGTTCAGTTATTGGACTTCTGTGCTAGTCACAGTTTGTCCACAACAAACACCATCTTCAAGCAAAAGGGTGTCCATCAGTGCATGCAGCACCTGAACACCCTAGATGCACATTTATGATGGACAGATGCACATTTATGATGGACAGATGCACTTTTATGATGGACAGATGCACATTTATGATGGACAGATGCACTTTTATGATGGACAGATGCACTTTTATGATGGATAGATGCACTTTTATGATGGACAGATGCACTTTTATGATGGACAGATGCACTTTTATGATGGACAGATGCACTTTTATGATGGACAGATGCACTTTTATGATGGATAGATGCACTTTTATGATGGACAGATGCACTTTTATGATGGACAGGTGCACTTTTATGATGGATAGATGCACTTTTATGATGGACAGATGCACTTTTATGATTGATAGATGCACTTTTATGATGGACAGATCAGATGCACATTTATGATGGACAGATGCACTTTTATGATGGATAGATGCACTTTTATGATGGACAGATGCACTTTTATTATGGACAGATGCACTTATGTGATGGACAGATGCACTTTTATGATGGATAGATGCACTTTTATGATGGACAGATGCACATTTATGATGGACAGATGCACTTTATGATGGACAGATGCACTTTTATGATGGACAGATGCACTTTTATGATGGACAGATGCACTTTTATGATGGATAGATGCACTTTTTTTCTCAGTGATCGTAAATAAAACAAAATTCCATTTTTCTCGGTTTAATGAAAACCGATAGGTCGTTATGGCACATAGACATATACACTAGACCTCACCTTGACTACGGCAGTTCATTGAAACGAATGCGTCAATAGAGCCGCCATCTTGAAACAGGGGAGCCCCTCCACTTTAATGCATCAGCATCAATGTAGTAGACACAGTAAATCACCATAAATCATCATGAATGCGATTTTTCTTGTTTTTTTTGGTTTGTTCCAACGGTCAGACATGTATTTATCATTGATTCCAGAAAGAAAAAAAAACATTTAAAAAAAAAAAAAAACATTCTTTCTAGTTCAGATTTAATCCGTGAACATCATACGCTGCACAAAAGTCCGCCACCATCAATGAATTTGAAGTAAAGGCAGAGATAGCAGCATTATAGCTACTTCCTATGACAAGACCCCTGTTCCAAGATGGCGGCGGTTTTGACGCATGCTTAGACCCCCAAGGTGAAGTCTAGTGTATATATCTATGGTTATGGCAGAGGCGAATAACATCTGGATATCTCTCCACTGGAGCGTGTTAACGCAAACGTGTAAGTTTCACGTTTGAGGGGGTTAAACCGTGACATCTACACATTTTCCAAAGTGGACTATTTAGGCTGCTTCATTAAAAATGTGACATTTAGACGTTTTTTTCGCCGTGGATCGAGGCAAATGAATCCTTTTCACCTTGAAAATAATAAATGTTTTTTTTGCATTTTAAATAATAGACCATTTCTCAGTGATCGTCAATAAAACAAAATTCAATTTTTCTCGGTTTAATGAAAACCGATAGGTCGTTATGGCAGAGGCGAATAACATCTGGATATCTCTCCACTGGAGCGTGTAAACGCAAACGTGTAAGTTTCACGTTTGAGGGGGTTTAAACCGTGACATCTACACATTTTCCAAAGTGGACTATTTAGGCTGCTTCGCCGTGGATCGAGGCAAATGAATCCTTTTCACCTTGAAAATAATAAATGTTTTTTGCATTTTAAAAATAATAGACCATTTCTCGGTGATCGTCAATAAAACAAAATTCCATTTTTCTCGATTTAATGAAAACCAATAGGTCGTGATGGTAAGTTTCAGTTTAAGTGTAAGTTTCACGTTTGAGGGGGTTTAAACCGTGACATCTACACGTTTTCAAAAGTGCACCAACGTGATTATTTCACGTCTTGTCGTGATACCGGGTTGAAGAAATGTTGTTTTGGCCACTTTGTTTAATAACAACAATTTAACGTAAGCAAGAATGGGATTTGAACTCAGATCTTCTTGCTTAAAGCCCAACGCTTTATCAATTGAGCCACTGAATCTGTTGAGTTCAAAGTTGTATTGAATGAATTTTTATTAACGGTTTGGTTTTATTTGTTGGAAAAATAAATATAGAAATATAATTTGACACAAGAGGGCAGTATAGCCCTATTTATGGTTTTGAGTTTAAACTAAACTCAAATAGGTCGAGTATTTAAAAGGTTATGGTTAACACGGTTAACGTGGTTTAACGTCGATGTAATACGTTGTTTTAGCGTACCTTTTGCTTAAACGAGGAGCTGGGGGACGCCCAAGAAAATAGACATTTTACTCATTAGGCTGCTTCATTAAAAATGTGACATTTAGACGTTTTCTTCGGCGTGGATCCAGGCAAAAGAATCCTTTTTTTTTTTTTTGCATTTTAAATAATAGAACATTTCTCAGTGATCGTAAATAAAACAAAATTCCATTTTTTCGGTTTAATGAAAGCCTGACATCTACACATTTTCCAAAGTGGAATATTTAGGCTGCTTCATTAAAAATGTGACATTTAGACGTTTTCTTCGGCGTGGATCCAGGCAAATGAATCCTTTTCACCTTGAAAATAATAATTTTTTTTTTTTTGCTTTTTAAATAATAGAACATTTCTCAGTGATCGTGAATAAAAAAATAATTCAATTTTTCTCGGTTTAATGAAAACCGATAAGTCGTTATGGCAGAGGCGAATAAACATCTGGATATAGAGGGCCATGAGACATAGACCTGAGTGCAACAATGGAGGCTCTAGACCCTTCCAGTGCTGAGATATCGAAACTCAAAATTTCGACCGGAAAAAAAAACGACAGTGTTACCACTTACTTTTTTTTTTGGGCGAAAAATTTAGTATCCCCAATCTTCTCAAAACTCTGGATTCTGATAGAGGGCCATGAGACTTAGACCTGAGTGCAACAATGGAGGCTCTAGACCCTTCCAGAGCTGAGATATCGAAAATCAAAATTTCGACCCGGAAAAAAAAACGACAGTGTTACCCCTTACGTTTTTTTTTTGGGGCGAAAAATTAAGTATCCCCAATCTTCTCAAAACTCTGGATTCTGATAGAGGGCCATGAGACTTAGACCTGAGTGCAACAATGGAGGCTCTAGACCCTTCCAGAGCTGAGATATCGAAATTCAAAATTTCGACCAGAAAAAAAAACGACAGTGTTACCCCTTACGTTTTTTTTGGGGGCGAAAAATTAAGTATCCCCAAACTTCTCAAAACTCTGGATTCTGATAGAGGGCCATGAGACATAGACCTGAGTGCAACAATGGAGGCTCTAGACCCTTCCAGAGCTGAGATATCGAAACTCAAAAATTCGTCCCGAAAAAAAAACGACAGTGGTACCCCTTACGTTTTTTTTTGGGCGAAAAATTAAGTTTCTCCAATCTTCCCAAATTCTGATAGAGGGCCATGAGACTTAGACCTGAGTGCAAAAATGGAGGCTCTAGCCCCTTCCAGAGCTGAGATATCGAAACTCAAAAATTCGGCCCGAAAAAAAAAAACGACAGTGGTACCCCTTACGTTTTTTTTTTGGGCGAAAAATTAAGTTTCTCCAATCTTCCCAAATTCTGATAGAGGGCCATGGGACTTAGACCTGAGTGCAAAAATGGAGGCTCTAGCCCCTTCCAGAGCTGAGATATCGAAACTCAAAAATTCGGCCAGAAAAAAAAACGACAGTGTTACCCCTTACGTTTTTTTGGGGGGGGGCGAAAAATTAAGTATCCCCAATCTTCTCAAAACTCTGGATTCTGATAGAGGGCCATGAGACTTAGACCTGAGTGCAACAATGGAGGCTCTAGCCCCTTCCAGAGCTGAGATATCGAAACTCAAAAATTCGGCCCGAAAAAAAAAACGACAGTGGTACCCCTTACGTTTTTTTTTTTGGGCGAAAAATTAAGTTTCTCCAATCTTCCCAAATTCTGATAAAGGGCCATGAGACTTAGACCTGAGTGCAAAAATGGAGGCTCTAGCCCCTTCCAGAGCTGAGATATCGAAACTCAAAAATTCGGCCCGAAAAAAAAACGACAGTGGTACCCCTTACGTTTTTTTTTTTGGGCGAAAAATTTAGTTTCTCCAATCTTCCCAAATTCTGATAGAGGGCCATGAGACTTAGACCTGAGTGCAAAAATGGAGGCTCTAGCCCCTTCCAGAGCTGAGATATCGAAACTCAAAAATTCGGCCCGAAAAAAAAAACGACAGTGGTACCCCTTACGTTTTTTTTTTTTGGGCGAAAAATTAAGTTTCTCCAATCTTCCCAAATTCTGATAAAGGGCCATGAGACTTAGACCTGAGTGCAAAAATGGAGGCTCTAGCCCCTTCCAGAGCTGAGATATCGAAACTCAAAAATTCGGCCCGAAAAAAAAACGACAGTGGTACCCCGTACGTTTTTTTTTTGGGCGAAAAATTAAGTTTCTCCAATCTTCCCAAATTCTGATAGAGGGCCATGAGACTTAGACCTGAGTGCAAAAATGGAGGCTCTAGCCCCTTCCAGAGCTGAGATATCGAAACTCAAAAATTCGGCCCGAAAAAAAAACGACAGTGGTAGTGTTTCGATATCTCAGCTCTGGAAGGGGCTAGAGCCTCCATTTTTGCACTCAGGTCTAAGTCTCATGGCCCTCTATCAGAATTTGGGAAGATTGGAGAAACTTAATTTTTCGCCAAAAAAAAAAACGTAAGGGGTACCACTGTCGTTTTTTTTTCGGGCCGAATATTTGAGTTTCGATATCTCAGCTCTGGAAGGGGCTAGAGCCTCCATTTTTGCACTCAGGTCTAAGTCTCATGGCCCTCTATCAGAATTTGGGAAGATTGGAGAAACTTAATTTTTCGCCCAAAAAAAAAAAACCGTAAGGGGTACCACTGTCGTTTTTTTTTTCGGGCCGAATTTTTGAGTTTCGATATCTCAGCTCTGGAAGGGGCTAGAGCCTCCATTTTTGCACTCAGGTCTAAGTCTCATGGCCCTCTATCAGAATTTGGGAAGATTGGAGAAACTTAATTTTTCGCCCAAAAAAAAACGTAAGGGGTACCACTGTCGTTTTTTTTTTCGGGCCGAATTTTTGAGTTTCGATATCTCAGCTCTGGAAGGGGCTAGAGCCTCCATTTTTGCACTCAGGTCTAAGTCTCATGGCCCTCTATCAGAATTTGGGAAGATTGGAGAAACTTAATTTTTCGCCCAAAAAAAAAAACGTAAGGGGTACCACTGTCGTTTTTTTTTCGGGCCGAATTTTTGAGTTTCGATATCTCAGCTCTGGAAGGGGCTAGAGCCTCCATTTTTGCACTCAGGTCTAAGTCTCATGGCCCTCTATCAGAATTTGGGAAGATTGGAGAAACTTAATTTTTCGCCCCAAAAAAAAAACGTAAGGGTACCACTGTCGTTTTTTTTTCGGGCCGAATTTTTGAGTTTCGATATCTCAGCTCTGGAAGGGGCTAGAGCCTCCATTTTTGCACTCAGGTCTAAGTCTCATGGCCCTCTATCAGAATTTGGGAAGATTGGAGAAACTTAATTTTTCGCCCAAAAAAAAAACGTAAGGGGTAACACTGTCGTTTTTTTTTCGGGCCGAATTTTTGAGTATCGGAGAAACTTAATTTTTCGCCCCAAAAAAAAATGTAAGGGGTACCACTGTTGTTTTTTTTTCGGGCCGAATTTTTGAGTTTCGATATCTCAGCTCTGGAAGGGGCTAGAGCCTCCATTTTTGCACTCAGGTCTAAGTCTCATGGCCCTCTATCAGAATTTGGGAAGATTGGAGAAACTTAATTTTTCGCCCAAAAAAAAAACGTAAGGGGTACCACTGTCGTTTTTTTTTTCGGGCCGAATTTTTGAGTTTCGATATCTCAGCTCTGGAAGGGGCTAGAGCCTCCATTTTTGCACTCAGGTCTAAGTCTCATTGCCCTCTATCAGATATTGGGAAGATTGGAGAAACTTAATTTTTCGCCCCAAAAAAAAAACGTAAGGGGTACCACTGTCGTTTTTTTTTTCGGGCCGAATTTTTGAGTTTCGATATCTCAGCTCTGGAAGGGGCTAGAGCCTCCATTTTTGCACTCAGGTCTAAGTCTCATGGCCCTCTATCAGAATTTGGGAAGATTGGAGAAACTTAATTTTTCGCCCAAAAAAAAAACGTAAGGGGTACCACTGTCGTTTTTTTTTCGGGCCGAATTTTTGAGTTTCGATATCTCAGCTCTGGAAGGGGCTAGAGCCTCCATTTTTGCACTCAGGTCTAAGTCTCATGGCCCTCTATCAGAATCCAGATTTGGGAAGATTGGAGAAACTTAATTTTTCGCCCAAAAAAAAAAAACGTAAGGGGTACCACTGTCGTTTTTTTTTTCGGGCCGAATTTTGAGTTTCGATATCTCAGCTCTGGAAGACTAGACCTCCATTGCACTCAATGGAGTCTCTGGCCCCTCCAGAATTGGGATATGGAAACTTAAAATTTCGCCCAAAAAAAAAAACAGGGGTACCCTGTCGTTTTTTTTTTGGGCGAATTTTTAGTTTCTCCAATCTCAGCTCTGAAGAGGGCTAGAGCCTCCATTTGAGTGCAAAAATGGAAGTCTCTAGCCCCTTCAGAATTGAAATATCGAAACTTAATTTTTCGCCCCGAAAAAAAAACGTAAGGGGTACCACTGTCGTTTTTTTTTGGGCCGAATTTTAAGTTTCTCCAATCTCAGCTCTGAAGAGGGCCAGAGCCTTAGACCTGAGTGCAAAAATGGAGGCTCATAGCCCCTTCCAGAATTGGGATATTGAGAACTTAATTTTCGCCCGAAAAAAAAAACAGGGTACCCCTGTCGTTTTTTTTTTTTGGGCGAATTTTTGAGTTTCTCCAATCTTCCCAAAATTCTGATAGAGGGCCATGACTTAGACCTTAGTGGCAAATGGAAGGCTCTGCCCCTTCCAGAAAAAAAAATCGAAAACACTACCACTGTCGTTTTTTTTTCGGGCCGAATTTTTGAGTTTCGATATCTCAGCTCTGGAAGGGGCTAGAGCCTCCATTTTTGCACTCAGGTCTAAGTCTCATGGCCCTCTATCAGAATTTGGGAAGATTGGAGAAACTTAATTTTTCGCCCAAAAAAAAAAACGTAAGGGGTACCACTGTCGTTTTTTTTTCGGGCCGAATTTTTGAGTTTCGATATCTCAGCTCTGGAAGGGGCTAGAGCCTCCATTTTTGCACTCAGGTCTAAGTCTCATGGCCCTCTATCAGAATTTGGGAAGATTGGAGAAACTTAATTTTTCGCCCAAAAAAAAAACGTAAGGGGTACCACTGTCGTTTTTTTTTCGGGCCGAATTTTTGAGTTTCGGAGAAACTTAATTTTTCGCCCAAAAGAAAAAAAACGTAAGGGGTACCACTGTCGTTTTTTTTTCGGGCCGAATTTTTGAGTTTCGATATCTCAGCTCTGGAAGGGGCTAGAGCCTCCATTTTTGCACTCAGGTCTAAGTCTCATGGCCCTCTATCAGAATTTGGGAAGATTGGAGAAACTTAATTTTTCGCCCAAAAAAAAAACGTAAGGGGTACCACTGTCGTTTTTTTTTCGGGCCGAATTTTTGAGTTTCGATATCTCAGCTCTGGAAGGGGCTAGAGCCTCCATTTTTGCACTCAGGTCTAAGTCTCATGGCCCTCTATCAGAATTTGGGAAGATTGGAGAAACTTAATTTTTCGCCCAAAAAAAAAACGTAAGGGGTACCACTGTCGTTTTTTTTTCGGGCCGAATTTTTGAGTTTCGATATCTCAGCTCTGGAAGGGGCTAGAGCCTCCATTTTTGCACTCAGGTCTAAGTCTCATGGCCCTCTATCAGAATTTGGGAAGATTGGAGAAACTTAATTTTTCGCCCAAAAAAAAAACGTAAGGGGTACCACTGTCGTTTTTTTTTCGGGCCGAATTTTTGAGTTTCGATATCTCAGCTCTGGAAGGGGCTAGAGCCTCCATTTTTGCACTCAGGTCTAAGTCTCATGGCCCTCTATCAGAATTTGGGAAGATTGGAGAAACTTAATTTTTCGCCCAAAAAAAAAACGTAAGGGGTACCACTGTCGTTTTTTTTTCGGGCCGAATTTTTGAGTTTCGATATCTCAGCTCTGGAAGGGGCTAGAGCCTCCATTTTTGCACTCAGGTCTAAGTCTCATGGCCCTCTATCAGAATTTGGGAAGATTGGAGAAACTTAATTTTTCGCCCAAAAAAAAAAACGTAAGGGGTACCACTGTCGTTTTTTTTTTCGGGCCGAATTTTTGAGTTTCGATATCTCAGCTCTGGAAGGGGCTAGAGCCTCCATTTTTGCACTCAGGTCTAAGTCTCATGGCCCTCTATCAGAATTTGGGAAGATTGGAGAAACTTAATTTTTCGCCCAAAAAAAAAAACGTAAGGGGTACCACTGTCGTTTTTTTTTCGGGCCGAATTTTTGAGTTTCGATATCTCAGCTCTGGAAGGGGCTAGAGCCTCCATTTTTGCACTCAGGTCTAAGTCTCATGGCCCTCTATCAGAATTTGGGAAGATTGGAGAAACTTAATTTTTCGCCCAAAAAAAAAACGTAAGGGGTACCACTGTCGTTTTTTTTTCGGGCCGAATTTTTGAGTTTCGATATCTCAGCTCTGGAAGGGGCTAGAGCCTCCATTTTTGCACTCAGGTCTAAGTCTCATGGCCCTCTATCAGAATTTGGGAAGATTGGAGAAACTTAATTTTTCGCCCAAAAAAAAAAACGTAAGGGGTACCACTGTCGTTTTTTTTTCGGGCCGAATTTTTGAGTTTCGATATCTCAGCTCTGGAAGGGGCTAGAGCCTCCATTTTTGCACTCAGGTCTAAGTCTCATGGCCCTCTATCAGAATTTGGGAAGATTGGAGAAACTTAATTTTTCGCCCAAAAAAAAAAACGTAAGGGGTACCACTGTCGTTTTTTTTTTCGGGCCGAATTTTTGAGTTTCGATATCTCAGCTCTGGAAGGGGCTAGAGCCTCCATTTTTGCACTCAGGTCTAAGTCTCATGGCCCTCTATCAGAATTTGGGAAGATTGGAGAAACTTAATTTTTCGCCCAAAAAAAAAACGTAAGGGGTACCACTGTCGTTTTTTTTTCGGGCCGAATTTTTGAGTTTCGATATCTCAGCTCTGGAAGGGGCTAGAGCCTCCATTTTTGCACTCAGGTCTAAGTCTCATGGCCCTCTATCAGAATTTGGGAAGATTGGAGAAACTTAATTTTTCGCCCAAAAAAAAAACGTAAGGGGTACCACTGTCGTTTTTTTTTCGGGCCGAATTTTTGAGTTTCGATATCTCAGCTCTGGAAGGGGCTAGAGCCTCCATTTTTGCACTCAGGTCTAAGTCTCATGGCCCTCTATCAGAATTTGGGAAGATTGGAGAAACTTAATTTTTCGCCCAAAAAAAAAACGTAAGGGGTACCACTGTCGTTTTTTTTTTCGGGCCGAATTTTTGAGTTTCGATATCTCAGCTCTGGAAGGGGCTAGAGCCTCCATTTTTGCACTCAGGTCTAAGTCTCATGGCCCTCTATCAGAGATTTGGGAAGATTGGAGAAACTTAATTTTTCGCCCAAAAAAAAAAACGTAAGGGGTACCACTGTCGTTTTTTTTTTCGGGCCGAATTTTTGAGTTTCGATATCTCAGCTCTGGAAGGGGCTAGAGCCTCCATTTTTGCACTCAGGTCTAAGTCTCATGGCCCTCTATCAGAATTTGGGAAGATTGGAGAAACTTAATTTTTCGCCCAAAAAAAAAAACGTAAGGGGTACCACTGTCGTTTTTTTTTCGGGCCGAATTTTTGAGTTTCGATATCTCAGCTCTGGAAGGGGCTAGAGCCTCCATTTTTGCACTCAGGTCTAAGTCTCATGGCCCTCTATCAGAATTTGGGAAGATTGGAGAAACTTAATTTTTCGCCCAAAAAAAAAAACGTAAGGGGTACCACTGTCGTTTTTTTTTCGGGCCGAATTTTTGAGTTTCGATATCTCAGCTCTGGAAGGGGCTAGAGCCTCCATTTTTGCACTCAGGTCTAAGTCTCATGGCCCTCTATCAGAATTTGGGAAGATTGGAGAAACTTAATTTTTCGCCCAAAAAAAAAACGTAAGGGGTACCACTGTCGTTTTTTTTTCGGGCCGAATTTTTGAGTTTCGATATCTCAGCTCTGGAAGGGGCTAGAGCCTCCATTTTTGCACTCAGGTCTAAGTCTCATGGCCCTCTATCAGAATTTGGGAAGATTGGAGAAACTTAATTTTTCGCCCAAAAAAAAAACGTAAGGGGTACCACTGTCGTTTTTTTTTTCGGGCCGAATTTTTGAGTTTCGATATCTCAGCTCTGGAAGGGGCTAGAGCCTCCATTTTTGCACTCAGGTCTAAGTCTCATGGCCCTCTATCAGAATCCAGAGTTTTGGGAAGATTGGAGAAACTTAATTTTTCGCCCAAAAAAAAAAACGTAAGGGGTACCACTGTCGTTTTTTTTTCGGGCCGAATTTTGAAGAGGGCCATGAGACTTAGACCTGAGTGCAAAAATGGAGGCTCTAGCCCTTCCCAGAGCT
>NW_024121788.1:2409405-2483263 GCF_016745375.1 Pimephales promelas | reverse complement strand
TCCAGAGCTGAGATATTGAAAATCAAAATTTCGACCCGAAAAAAAAAACGACCCTTGTTACCCCTTACTTTTTTTTTTTGGGCGAAAAATTTAGTATCCCCAATCTTCTCAAAACTCTGGATTCTGATAGAGGGCCATGAGACTTAGACCTGAGTGCAACAATGGAGGCTCTAGACCCTTCCAGAGCTGAGATATCGAAACTCAAAATTTGGACCCGAAAAAAAAAACCCACAGTGGTACCCCTTTTTTTTGGGGGGGCGAAAAATTAAGTATCCCCAAACTTCTCAAAACTCTGGATTCTGATAGAGGGCCATGAGACATAGACCTGAGTGCAACAATGGAGGCTCTAGACCCTTCCAGAGCTGAGATATCGAAATTCAAAATTTCGACCAGAAAAAAAACGACAGTGTTATCCCTTACGGTTTTTTTTGGGGGGGGGCGAAAAATTAAGTATCCCCAATCTTCTCAAAACTCTGGATTCTGATAGAGGGCCGTGAGACATAGACTTGAGTGCAACAATGGAGGCTCTAGACCCTTCCAGAGCTGAGATATTGAAAATCAAAATTTCGACCCGAAAAAAAAACGACCTTGTTACCCCTTACTTTTTTTTTTTTGGGCGAAAAATTTAGTATCCCCAATCTTCTCAAAACTCTGGATTCTGATAGAGGGCCATGAGACTTAGACCTGAGTGCAACAATGGAGGCTCTAGACCCTTCCAGAGCTGAGATATCGAAACTCAAAATTTGGACCCGAAAAAAAAAAAACGACAGTGGTACCCCTTTTTTTGGGGGGGGGGGGGGCGAAAAAATTAAGTAACCCCAAACTTCTCAAAACTCTGGATTCTGATAGAGGGCCATGAGACATAGACCTGAGTGCAACAATGGAGGCTCTAGACCCTTCCAGAGCTGAGATATCGAAATTCCAAATTTCGACCAGAAAAAAAAACGACAGTGTTACCCCTTACGGGTTTTTTTTGGGGGGCGAAAAATTAAGTATCCCCAATCTTCTCAAAACTCTGGATTCTGATAGAGGGCCATGAGACTTAGACCTGAGTGCAACAATGGAGGCTCTAGACCCTTCCAGAGCTGAGATATCGAAACTCAAAATTTGGACCCGAAAAAAAAAAACGACAGTGGTACCCCTTTTTTTGGGGGGGGCGAAAAATTAAGTATCCCCAAACTTCTCAAAACTCTGGATTCTGATAGAGGGCCATGAGACATAGACCTGAGTGCAACAATGGAGGCTCTAGACCCTTCCAGAGCTGAGATATCGAAATTCCAAATTTCGACCAGAAAAAAAAAACGACAGTGTTACCCCTTACGGTTTTTTTTTTGGGGGGGCGAAAAATTAAGTATCCCCAATCTTCTCAAAACTCTGGATTCTGATAGAGGGCCATGAGACATAGACTTGAGTGCAACAATGGAGGCTCTAGACCCTTCCAGAGCTGAGATATCGAAACTCAAAATTTCGACCAGAAAAAAAAAAAAAACGACAGTGATACCCCTTACTTTTTTTTTTGGTGAAAAATTAAGTATCCCCAATCTTCTCAAAACTCTGGATTCTGATAGAGGCATTGGCGATTCTAGCGGGCGGCCTGGGGTGGCCAGGGCCACCCCTGAAAGCTCATTGGCCACCCCAGATCTGATAGGTAGTTGGTCAAGTTCGTCAACACAAGAAACAAGAGAAATGCTGTCAATCAATGGTGACAGCTGATCAACCGATTTAGGTCCAGTTTTATCTTTTTTAATAACACAGTAATAGTCATACTGAGGCTCTGAGAGCTGATTTCTGCTCAGCGGACGTTTGGCCATGCAGGTCAGGTTACTAATGAGATGCGCGCGCTGGCTGCTGCTCCTTGAAACAGGTGGACAGTCTTACAACAGCAACAAATACAACGATAAAAACGCGGGAATCTGTAGATTGAGAGGTATAGTAATTTAATGTTTAGTTATATCGTAGTTCCCTGTGAATGTGTAGGAAAACTGAAAAAGTCGAACTACACTGTACTAGCTAGATTAGCATCCTGAGAGAGTGCAGACGGTAAAGAGGACGCGTGCAGCTCTTAAAGGGGCCACACCTTATTTCCACTCATATATCGCCATGAAATATAAAACGCTATTTTCTGGAAGACAGATGGTGGTTTTTGCAGATGTGTGTGTTCAATTATAGCTAATGTAATATTTTTCGCCAACCAGTGTGTTAAATATAGTGTGACAGTAGATTTAAGTTCAAACACAAAAAAACAAGCTGTGACTTATTTATTTGCTCTGTGGTTTAAGGGGAGTTTAAAAAGGACTTTTTGTTTGTATCAATTAGCTCATCTTCACAGTCCACATATATTTTTAGAAGTTTAAATAGGCAGAGTAAATTGCATTAAATTGGCACAAATGTCATAAGTTAAATTATGAAGAAGCATCTTGACTATTTATGATGTTGAGTCTTAACTGTTTGATTTTAAAAACGTATTAATGTATGCTGAATCAAAGCCAACGTTTCAATTTATACTTTCATCAAGGCCTTGGACATGAATACTGTCTGGGTTGAAAAACACTTTTTGCACATTTTCATACATCACAAGGCATCCTAATGAAATTATCCAGTCAGGCCATTCTCTGTGTTACCTGTGTTTGCTTTACTTATTTAAGTCCCCTCTTGTGCTTAAATAAAAACACTCCTGGCAAAGAACAAACTAAGAAATTCAAATTCCAGTATCTCTAACAAATTATATCTAAGCTAAATAATAACATAAACTAAACATGTAAAGAACAACAAATATTTTGTTTTTTTCCTCACAAACTTAATTTTCTCTTTTGCTTTTACAGATACACTTTTGAATAAGGTCCTATCTTTAAGCATGTTGGTTTGTCCTGTTGGATTTCTGTGTTTTCATGTAACCACAAGATGGTGCCTCAATTAGTAAAGCAAACTCAGGTAACAATACAGGTGACACAGATGATGAGCTGACGACTGATGTTATTGTATAGGATGAGTTAAAAGCAGTTTAATTTTGCTAATCTAATCTAACTTGTGAAGTGACAAGGACTTAAATCCACTACAAGAAAATAGTTCTTAGAAAATATTTACCCTATCCTGACCATAATTACTGATTAAAAATAGACATGTTAAAATAACCAGAGATAATTGAGGACTGTCTGTGATTGGTGGTTAGGACTGTTCTTAACAGGATAGACACTTTTATTTGACAGTTATGAGAAAGGAAATCATGGGAGAGAGAGAGGATGTGACATGCAGCAAAGGACCGGGATTTGATCCATGGTCGGCTGCGTACATATACGCATTTAACTTCGCTATGCCATGGCCACCCCACTCTAGCTTTGTGTCCCATCTTGGCCACCCCCCAAAAAATGTCCTGGATACGCCACTGCTCTCCACTGGAGCGTGTTAACGCAAACGTGTAAGTTTCACGTTTGAGGGGGTTAAACCGTGACATCTACACATTTTCCAAAGTGGACTATTTAGGCTGCTTCATTAAAAAATGTGACATTTAGACGTTTTTTTCGCCGTGGATCGAGGCAAATGAATCCTTTTCACCTTGAAAATAATAAATGTTTTTTTGCATTTTAAATAATAGACCATTTCTCAGTGATCGTCAATAAAACAAAATTAGGCAATAATAACTCTAATGAACTGCCCCCTGGTACCCCATCGCCCACAGGTCGCCCTTTATTCAGGGACAGTGCCAGCTCCTCGGCTGGGGTGAGGGGAGGTGGAGGGGGACCACACCTGTTTTACAGGCCTCAGCCTTCTTTCTATTAGAAAACTAAATTACATTAGATACTAAATTACATGGCATCAGTTACTAGTTTAGTAAGTTTAGAAAATATTACCTTGCTGGGGAATGTTTTTGTTTCATTTTGACTTGGTTCACACTTCTTCTGGTTCCAGAAGGATTAACGTTTCACCTTATAAGAACCTAACATATAACTAGCCAATTATGTGCATTACTACTGTAATATTAAGAAATGTATGGAGGCCAACAAGTAAATAGGCTACTTGTCTATTTTTAAATGCCCCAGATAATTTTTGCCTAATGACAGGGGGAAATATCCCATTTATAATTTTTTTTTTAATATAATTTATAAAACACATGCATTTACTCTGTCCGTTATTTTTTGCCAAGCCAACTCTCTTTCTTTTGCTGATGCAGCAATATTGTTTGTTTGTTTTTTTTTTTTGTTTGTTTGTTTTTTAGTTATAATGGGCTTGTAGTCTTCATAAGCAAGCATTTAAACCTCCAACTCAGTTTCACCGAAGTATGTAGCTCGGTTTTTTGTGCCTTGGTTTCCATGGTGACTCCTGAAATCTGCGATCCATTGAAAATGTCTTTATGAACTCGCCGTGCACGCGCATTAACTCTGGGTTACCAATAGGAGGTTGATTAAACTAACTCCTCACAGGTGTTTTGGAACCGACATACCCAGAGTAAGCAAGTTTGGGGTTAATCAACCAAGAGTTCAAGGTTTATCTGACGGTAAGTTAACCTTGCTTTCTGGAATACACCCCGGGTTGAAGAAATGTTGTTTTGGCCACTTTGTTTGATATAATCACAACAATTTAACGTAAGGAAGAATGGGAATTGAACTCAGGTCTTCTTGATTAAAGCCCAACACTTTATCAACTGAGCCACTGAATCTGTTGAGTTCAAGGGTGAATTGGATGGGGTTTTATTGCGGGTTTGGTTTTAATTGTTGGAAAAATAAATATAGAAATATAATTTGACACAAGAGGGCAGTATAGCCCTATTTATGGTTTTGAGTTTAAACTAAACCGTGACATCTACACATTTTCCAAAGTGGACCAACATGATTATTTCACGTCTTGTCGTGATACGGGTTGGGCACTGAAGTTACAGGAGTTTCGGAACTAGGTCGAGTATTTAAAAGGTTATGGTTAACACGGTTAACGTGGTTTAACATCGATGTAATACGTTGTTTTAGCGTACCTTTTGCTTAAACGAGGAGCTGGGGGACGCCGGAAAAATAGACATTTTACTCATTAGGCTGCTTCATTAAAAACGTGACATTTAGACGTTTTCTTCGGCGTGGATCCAGGCAAATGAATCCTTTTTACCTTGAAAATATTATTATTATTTTTATTTTTTTATTTTTTTGCATTTTAAATAATAGAACATTTATGATGGACAGATGCACTTTTATGATGGACAGATGCACTTTTATGATGGATAGATGCACTTTTATGATGGACAGATGCACTTTAATGATGGATAGATAGTTATTTCAGGTGGGGATCATCAACATTTGCTTCTTAGACATCATAAAGACTGTAAAAGTACAAAAGTTAGAAAATATCAATAGGGTCCTAAGGGCAAGAGTTCCAGTGATCCAATGTCACAATTTATTTTTCCTTTTTTTGGTGTTCATTTGAGTGTTTATGCACTATACATCATCTAATCATGACTTGATGATGAATTTAGGGTCTCAGGTATATCTACCATAAGGGAGCGCGTCTTTTTCCACTCGTAGAGTGGGAGCATTCGTGGAATTTCCAGAGAGTTGGGGGCATCAAATTCAGGTTTCACCTCCTATATCATGATCCCACCGGTCCAGTTCACCACACTTGAGCCATGAATGTTTGTTGTTATTTTGTTCAGATTGTCCCACTCGAGATGAAACACATTCCCTCACCAGTAGTAATAATAATAATAATGAAAGTATAATTAATTAATTATTAAGCATAACATTTTTTTTCAACTTAACAGAAATCTGGAGAGACCATTATCTGCCAGTTAATGTGGGCTTCCATAACGCTAAATGCTCTTCACCAAGAAAGACCTTTCTAATTGTGTGTTGGTGCATGGTGTAGGCTATGTATTTGTGTAGTTAGTTTAAAAATGTATGTTAAATAAACCTCACATTACCAGTGAATCCTAATTACATGATGTGATTTTTAATTAATGCATATTTTTGAACACGTTGTATCTTAAAATGTATTATTTAATTAAAATATCCATGTTATATTTTTAATGTGCAACAAGTGACATTGGGAACAAGCTCAACATGTGCTCAACAATAATTTACATAGCCAGTTATGAAAAATGGAGGAGATTTATCAAATCGAAAACTAAAGGAGAAAAACAGACTGCCTATAAATGTGCTTTTTTGTTTTTTTGGATATCCAGGGTGGCAACCAATATAGCCAGAAAATACATACATGTGACAATATTTCAGGTGGGGATCATCAACATTTGCTTCTTAGACATCCTAAAGACTGTAAAAATACAAAAGTTAGAAAACATATATCAGAAGGGTCCTTAGGGGAGGAGTTCCAGTGATCCAATGTCACCATTTTTTGACATTTTTTGGTGTTTATTTGAGTTTTTATGCACTATACATCATCTAATCAAGACATCCTCATATCTATCAATTCCTCATGCAAAGACGGAGAGAAAATGGGGTAGATTGTGTCTGTAGGATGTATTGTTCAGATTCTATGTAGATTTAAAGTTTTCATTTTCCGCAGCCAAAAATCAAGCACGGACACAAAAGATGATACAAAAAATCACATATGGGACAAAAATTTGCGCGGGGAACATCAAAATTCATTTTCTAGACACCTTAAGGATTACAAAAAACTAGGTTAAAAAAATATATCTTTCGGGTGCAGGTGAACCCCCCCTTCCTACCAGACTATAAAGCGTGGTGTTTTGGTGTGAAGAGTGTCAGGCTATGCTTTGTTCGTGTATTCACTTGGGAAATCTGTGTCTGCAGTAATATATTCAATGTAAACTTTTTTGATGGCTTAGTTAAAGGAGTATTTCACTTAAAAAAAAAAAAAAAAAAAAAAAACCTTTTTCTGATAATTTACTGGCCCCCATGTCATCCAAGATGTCCATGTCTTTCACTCTTCAGTCGAAAAGAAATTAAGGTTTTAGATTAAAATATTCCAGGATTTTTCTCCATATAATGGACTTCAATGGGAACCAAACGGTTCAATGTCCAAATGAGAGTTTCAGTGCAGCTTCAAAGGGCTTTAAACGACACCAGGCGATGAATAAGGGTCTTATCAAGCGAAACGAGCCGTCATTAAAAAAAAAAGTTTAAGTTTTATAAGCTCAAATGCTCACTTTGCTCTGTTCTGCGATGCTTGTTCGTGACTCTCCTGTTCGAACTCGTTCATAAAAATGAACAAATCTTTTTTTCCGAGTCAATTCGTTCATTTTGTTCGTTGAATGAACCAAATGACTCGAAAAAAGATTCTTTCATTTTGATGAACGGGTTTGAACAGGAGAGTCACGAACGGGCATCACAGAACAGAGCAGGCGAGCATTTGAGCTTATAAAACTTAAACTTTGTAATATTTTTTTTAAAATGAGCGATCGTTTCGCTTGATGAGACCCTTATTCATCGTCTGGTGTCGTTTAAAGCCCTTTGAACAGTTTGCACTGAAACTGTCTTTTGGACCTTGAACTGTTTGGTTCCCATTGAAGTCCATTATATGGAGAAAATCCTGGAATGTTTTTATCAAAAATCTTAATTTATTTTTGACTGAAGAAAGAATGACATGGACATCTTGGATGACATGGGGGATTTTAGTAAATTATCACCATTTTTTTTTTTTTTAAAGTGAACTACTCCTTTAATTACCTCATACTCAATGCAACTTGCAACTGCATCTGCAGAGCAAAAATGAGAACTGAAGATGTTTTGTTCTGCAATTAAGCTTTCAAGCTTCAAAAAGGATGCAAAATCACAACAAACGTTTTGTTAATCTTGTCCACATGCACAATTGATGCGCTATAACTCTTCTGATAACTTTGTGTGTGAAACAGACCAAAGATTTAATGTTATATTATTCACGGATAACCTTTCCCTCAGTGATCCACTGCTAACGAATCAGTGAATGAAATTCAAATTATGTTTAGCATGTTCAGGATGATGATGCACTTAATGTAATATTAAAGGAAATAAATAGGATTTGATAAATTAGTTGTTATAGAACAAAATGTAAAATTATTCATAGATGCCATCTTACTGGTATAAATGACTTTTGATTTAATTATTATTCATATTTATATTTGTTAATGAAATAAAGTATCATTCATAAAAAATACTAAATCAACTATTATTTAAAATTGAATTTTGACATGTAGTTGAATAATTGAATAAACAATGTCAGACAAAGCAAAATCCTAGTATAAAAAGGTTTATCTGAAATCACTATAACTGTGCCTTTTATACAGGCATACAAATATTTAACATTTTTAATATAGGCCTATTTCATAATAGCAACACTATGAATGCAAATGTAATGCTTTCACTCAATTAACCTGTGAGTTTTAATGAAAGAAAATCCATTAACCCTGTTAATTACAATAATTATTCAATTAAAAAAATAACAACATGCCACTGGGGGCCTTGTGGGTGGCTCATCTTACCCCTAGGGTCTAATAATTTTATCTTTTTAATTCAAAATTAAACTTAACTTTTACTCCACAAACCCCAAAACATAAATCCCTCAATAACAAATAGACACATGGAAAAAAAACTTTGATATTCAACATAATAAAATGTATTCTATTTTCCAGAGATATAAAATTAGATAAATTAACCTCAGAACTGTCACTTCTGACTAAATCTCACAAATGATATTCAGAATACCATAGCCACTCATCAAAAGTGCTGAGATGAAGTTGTGTGTTATCCATGGCCAGGAGTAAAAATAATTAAAAACAAAAATAATTTTTGGGTGTGCTTAAAAACTCAAACTTTAAGAACAATAGAATAAGTAAACAATTATAAAAAGACATGTCATTTTGAGGTTTAATTATGTTCAGAGCTTTATTTCTATTAACTTTCTGGTTTCTAAGATTACAACTAAACAGTCAGTTTGGAAATCACTCATCCGTAAATTCATAAATAAAGTAAAAGGGAAATTATTTCATTTATAAGTCAGGTCTGCTCAGTCAGTCTGCGATACATACTGAAAATATTTTTTGCATGTTGGTGACACAAACACACATTCATTATTTCCACCCCACTTTGATTATCTCATTCACCTCTAAAACCACATACACTCACACTCAACCCTTAAAAGTTTGCAGTGTGTTTTCACGGCGTCCTCTGCAAAAGGAACAAGTCATTATAATCAAATGCATTAATAGAAAATGAGGCACACTGCCTCAGCGAGCCTAATGATATATTTTGAATGGTTGTCTGTTTTCAGAAAACATGATTTTATTAAATGCCACTGTGATGTAAACAAGTTATTTTTGCCCTTTGCTTCTCCGCAGCTTGTGTTGCCGTGAACAATGATGTGTTGACCTAAGCTGGTTACCTTATACATGAGGAATTTTCCTGCTCTTTGATGGTGGGTGAACATGACTATTACTGTCCACCTGATCTTTTGATTCATGGTTCTTCCGTGCGGCGCACAAATACATAAATACATATGTCATTTTGGTTTTGTGGTAAAAAGGTGTATGTGTTTGTGTGAACAGGAGCACACCAGGTGCTATACTGCACTCATATGAGTCATGTTTTATAGTCATTAGATATGAAGGGTTGTGCGGGACCGCTGTTATCCATGGCCTAAGGTCCTTAGCAACAGACTTGATATGGACAAATGACACCTTCGCTTCCTAAAAACACAAACATAGCATGCCAACACTGTCTCACACCATTATATACACTCTACATGTGCATAATTATCCACCACTGATATATTTTGTTTTCTTCAAAGCCTTGAACACTTTTAAACATCATTTTCTGATTACAGTCCATTTTCTGTTTTTTTATTCAATTTTGTTCTGAAAAAGACCTTTACTGTAATGTGGGTGCATTAGGGTGGGGATCGAACCCGAGTCTGCAGTGCTCAAGTGCAAGATGTTCACCTCTTAGCTAACTCCCCAACAGTTAAACCCAAAAGCAGAAGAGCAATGAGCCAGGGTGCCTGTGTTTCTTTCCAAAAATAAAGGATAATATATATATATATTTTTGGATAATATCCTATATCCTATATATATATACATATATATATATATATATATATATATATATAAGGCAACGCTACTTTTGCGTCAAGGTCTGGATTCTCTATTTTGACATGGTCTGAATTTTGTCTACTCTGGTAACAGAAGAACAAAAATAACATGCCCAAAAGTTGTTGCGTGGTGAGCTGCACCTCAAATGTTTTTAAAACACCTGGTTTAAAATTTATACGTTTACCATGCCGAATAAAACAAGCGGAAAGAAGAATGTTATGGCTTCAGGCGATAAAGAGGGAAGCACCAGATTGAGGATTGTGGGACCCAAAGACCCCTCACACATGTGGGAAGCATTTCATAACGGGTAAGCCGATTATTTAATTAATTCAACCCCTAAACTATCTGTATTTAACATAAAGTAGTGTACTTGCTAGTTACTGGCTTTAATTATGTTACCATACAACTTTCAAAGTACCAGCACTTTCTAGACACAAAGTACCAGCACTTTCTAGACACAAGCAGAAACCAGCCATGTCCACTTTAGTCCTAGCCTGCCACTTTTTGAACAGTAAAATCAGTTAACAGCCAAGGTAGCGTGTCTAGTGAGAGCTAAGTTAATCACGTAGCTGCTAGGAGCTTTCGTCTTTCTAACTAACGTTAGTAACTTATAGCTAGTCGGCAACACAACTATGTCAATAGCTTAAATCAAGTTAGATATGATCCAAGCGTCATGGCCTCATCGTCTAGTTTGCCATACTGTGAGTGTGTTAATGACAAAAAAATAAATAAATAAATAGGCTACTTACTTGGTGATTCCACGAGATAGTGGTAGATGTCTGAATAGTGGGGTCATTAATCCAGTTTTCGACCATTTTAAAAGGACATCTCTGTAACCCTGTATCCAGTAGCTTATTTAAATACCGCTCACGGTCCTCGGCAAAGATAGTGTGCATGTTTGTGCCATTTAAGAAACTTTGGCGGCGACTAGAGCAAGTTCTGTTGTCAGGGGGAATCCATTTGTTTTCCCCCAAAAAGGGTCGTTAACCTTCGATGACGCAAAAGTAGCGTTGCCTTATATATATACTGTATATATATATATATATATATATATATATATATATTTACTTGAAGAAAAAATACAAAGTATGAATAAACAAGGAAAGCCGAGCTTCCAAAAACAGTAAAACAAAATAGACACAAGAGTAAATAGGTGTAATAAAGAACAAACTTAACTGATCACAGAGCACTGAAGCGCAGAATACATAGGCTCAAGCCTGAACACAAAGGCAGGGAACAAACTGACTTATAAAGGGCTAAACACAGGTGAAGGCTATGAGGGTTGAACAAGGTTAGGGACGTTGGCGCCATCTGCAGGAGTGGAGAGAACAGGGCTTAGAGCATAAGTGCCATCTATAGGCCTGGAGGGAGCATGGCATAGAAGACTCAAGGAGAACACATACGTGCCATCTGTAGGCCTGGTCAGGAGGGGAACAGCAACCCAAAGATCAGATCTTTACAGGAGCCCCTCCCCTAGGAACGGCTCCTGACGTTCTTCTGGCAGTTCCCTCATGCCCAGTGAAAGTCTGAGATGAGAGTCGGATCCAGGATGTCTCGAGCAGGAACCCAGGTCCATTCCTTCGGGTAATAGCACTCCCAGTCCACCAGATTGTCACAGATGCAGAGGAGTCCAGAGTAGGTTGCAGAAATAACTCAAAACTTTAATAAGAAAATGAATCACCGCCTCACAGGCTGAATAACAGAAAATGTCTCTCCACAAAAGGGAACAGAAAGTAGCTCTGCAGATGGAGATAAGGGGCCTCAGCTGGCCACCCAGAGTGGTCGGGAGCTATGGAACTGGTACAGCGCTCTTGTAGTCAGACCCTCAGCTACTCTCCTCGGCGACTGCTGAGAGTAACACAGAAGCAGTATAGCACAGCGGTAGGCAATGATCCTCTCTGACACACAGGACCAGACTGGACAGGACAAAACAGGACTGGTGGAAAAATTACTCAAAGAAGTCAAACAACAGCGATCCAACATACGTTAGGGTCAAACAATAATCCGACAATTCAGACAAGAAAGAGAGGGCTAGAAGTAGCGTGGAGATGAGGAGAAGATAGAGAACAGGTGTGTAGTTGATGAGAATATGAGAATCAGCTGACGGTAATGAAAGGAGGAGAAAATAGAAGTGTAAGCGTGTGGAAAGAGAAGAAATGATGATGTCTAACCGGCAGAGGGAGACAAAGGAAAGAAAACAGAAAGAAAGAACCAGACTCATGACAGTACCCTCTCCTCAAGGTGCGCCACCTGGCGCACCAGAGGATGACTGACGGGCGCGAAAGAAGTCGTCAATCAGCGAGCGGTCCAGGACGTCCCGGGAGGGGATCCAGCATCTCTCCTCAGGACCATACCCCTCCCAATCGACCAAAAACTGATGACCCCTCCCCCTGGAGCGAACGTCGAGTAATCTGCGGACACGGTAAATGGGAGCACCCTCGACACGGACCGGAGACAAGACAGGACGTGGAGGAGCGCGAACTACGGGCTTTAAATTAGAAACATGGAACACCGGATGGACCCGACGCAGACTGGCCGGCAATCTCAATCTGACCGCGACCGGACTATGGACCCTAACAACGCGGAATGGTCCAATGAATTTGGGAGCGAGCTTGCGCGAGGGATATTGAAGAGGGAGGTTGGCCGTCGAAAGCCAAACCCTCTGACCACAAGCATATCGCGGACTCTTGATTCGACGCTTATTAGCGGCTCGAAGAGTGACAGAGCGAGACTTACAGAGTGCAGCTCTAACCATTCTCCAAGTTCGTTTACAGCGCTGGATGAAAGCTAGGGCGGAAGGCACCTTGGACTCCAAATCGGAGGACGGAAAAAGCGGAGGCTGGTATCCTAAACAACTCTGAAAGGGCGAAAAGCCGGTCGCAGACGCTGGAGCGGAGTTATAGGCATACTCAGCCCACGAAAGTTGTTCCGCCCAGGACGCGGGATTGCGAAAAGCTAAACAGCGTAATAGGCGGCCAATCGTCTGATTAGCGCGTTCGGCCTGACCGTTCGTCTGGGGATGATACCCAGAGGAGAGACTGACCGACGCGCCAATGAGGCGACAGAATTCCTTCCAGAAGAGAGACGAGAATTGCGGTCCCCTATCCGAAACTACGTTCTCCGGAAGACCATGGATCCTAAAAACGTGATCAACAACGACCTGAGCGGTCTCCTTGGCGGACGGAAGTTTAGGCAACGGGACGAAATGGGCGGCTTTGGAAAAACGGTCAATTACAGTGAGAATGACCTGGTTACCCCTGGAGAGAGGAAGCCCAGTGATAAAATCAAGCGCAATTTGAGCCCATGGACGAGATGGGACAGGAAGAGGCCTAAGAAACCCCGCCGGAGGTCTATTAGAACCCTTAGTCTGGGCGCAGATCGAACAGGAGGCTATGAAACGCCGAATGTCACGTTCGCGAGAGGGCCACCAAAACCTCTGTTTGACCGCGGCGATCGTACCCCTGACCCCCGGGTGGACGAACAATTTAGAAGAATGTCCCCACTGGATTACGGCGCGGCGGGCAGATGGGGGAACAAATAAAAGACCCTTAGGACAAAGCCGCGGCGTTCGAGTGTGAGACAGCGTACGCTTAACCAGACGTTCGATTCCCCAGATGGCCGCGCCTACTATCACCCCCTGGGGGAGAATCCCCTCCTCCGTAGGCATGGTCTCAGGGGAAGGAAACTGACGTGAGAGAGCATCAGGCTTCTGATTCTTGGACCCCGGCCGAAAAGAGATGGTAAAATCAAAGCGCGTAAAGTAAAGGGACCAACGAGCTTGACGGGCGTTAAGCCTTTTGGCAGAACGGATGTACTCGAGGTTCTTATGGTCGGTCCAAACTATGAACGGAACAACCGATCCCTCCAGCCAATGACGCCACTCCCCCAAAGCAAGACGAATAGCTAAGAGCTCTCGATTCCCCACATCATAATTCCGCTCGGCGGGGGTAAGACGATGTGAGAAAAAAGCGCAGGGGTGGATCCGCTCATCAACGGGGGAGCGTTGAGAGAGGATAGCCCCCACACCCACCTCCGACGCGTCGACCTCGACAATGAATTGTCTCTCCAAATCTGGAGTGATAAGAATAGGAGCGGAAGAAAAGAGAAATTTGAGACGCTCAAAAGCCGCCTGAGCGGCAACAGTCCAGGAGAACTGTGACTTAACCGACGTGAGCGCGGTGAGGGGAGCCGCAATCTGACTAAAACCCCGGATAAACCGTCGATAAAAATTCGCGAACCCCAAAAACCGCTGAAGAGCGACACGAGACTCGAGGATAGGCCAGTCAATAACTGCACGAACCTTGACAGGATCCATACTAATCCCCTGAGCGGAGATAACGGAGCCGAGGAACGTAACCGTAGGGGCGTGAAAGGTGCATTTCTCGGCTTTAACAAAAAGACGGTTCTCTAAAAGACGCTGAAGAACCTGTCTAACGTGCTGTACATGAACTTGGAGAGTAGGAGAGAAAATGAGAATATCGTCTAGATAGACGAACACGAACAGATTTAACATGTCCCTGAGGACATCATTTATGAGCGCTTGAAACACGGCGGGTGCGTTGACCAAACCGAACGGAAGGACGCGATATTCGAAGTGCCCCAAAGGGGTATTAAACGCCGTCTTCCACTCGTCACCCTCCTTGACGCGGATCAAATGATAGGCGTTACGGAGGTCTAGTTTTGTGAAGAACTGCGCTCCTTGCAAGATCTCAAAAGCCGAAGACATGAGAGGTAACGGGTACCTGTTCTTAACGGTAATGGCGTTCAGACCTCTGTAATCTATGCAAGGACGCAGCGAACCATCCTTCTTCTTCACAAAAAAAAACCCTGCCCCAGCTGGAGAAGTAGAAGGAGCGATAAGACCCGCGTTCAACGACTCAGAGAGATACTTCTCCAGAGCCTTGCGCTCTGGTGCGGAAAGAGAATAGAGCCTTCCCCGGGGGGGCGTGGTTCCCGGAGAAGCTCTATACTACAGTCGTATGGCCGGTTGGGAGGTAGAGATGCGGCCCGGGAGCGACTGAAAACCGCCCGCAGATCGAAGTACTCCTCCGGAACCCCGGTCAAATCCCCCGGATCTTCCTGAAAGACAGAAACAGAGGACACGGGAGAAACAGCAGACACAAGACACTTAACATGGCAGGAAAGCCCCCAGGACAGTATAAAATTCTTAGACCAATCAATCTGGGGATTGTGTTCGTTGAGCCACGGATGGCCTAAAACTAAGGGAGTGTGAGGGGAACTAAAAATTAGAAAGGAAATTGTCTCTGTGTGGTTGCCAGATACGGTGAGACTCACCGGTGCTGTGGTACAGCAAACCTGGGCAAGAACACTGCCATCCAGGGCGAAGACAGAGAAAGGGTCCTGGAGATCAACAAGTGGAATCCCCTGCTCGAGGGCCCAGTCCCTGTCCATAAAATTTCCCTCCGCCCCAGAGTCAATCAGAGCAGAACAGGTGGCAGAAGAGCGAGCCCAGCGGAGACTCACAGGCAGCGTCGTGCGGGAGCGTGGAAGAGGGTCTAAGGAGGATGCGCTCACCAGTCTCCCTCTCATGACTGGTGAGCTCTGCCTTTTACTGGACACGCGGTAACAAAGTGCTTGTCAGAACCGCAGTAAAGGCAGAGACGGTTGATGATCCGGCGCTGGCGTTCGGTAGCAGAGATTCTTATCCCTCCCAGCTGCATAGGCTCAGAATCAGGAGGAGACAGCGGAGCGTTGACAAAGTTCACCGGTGAAGGCATGTTGCTGGAGTGGCGCGCGCGTTGACGCAGTTCGAAGCGCTTCTCCACCCGTAACGGTGAGTCCATCAGAAGATTGAGACTAGTAGGAACCTCCCGGGCCAGAACCTCGTCCCTTATTTCGGCGTTGAGACCCTCTGTAAAACGAGCCACCAGAGCCGGCTCATTCCATCCGCACGAAGTAGCGAGGGTTCGAAACTCCACGGAGAAATCAGAAACGGTGCGTCGTCCCTGACGCAATGAAGAAAGTGCACGGGAGGCTTCGGGGCCATGAACGGAGCGGTCAAAGACACGCAGCATCTCCTCCCTAAAGCGTGAGTAATGACTCAGACATTCTCCCTCAGCGTTCCAGACCGCGGTTCCCCATTCGCGGGCCCTGCCCTTTAGAAGGGAGATTACGTAGGCGATGCGAGAGCGTTCTCTGTCGTAGGTCGTTGGCTGGAGAGAAAAAACCACCTTGCATTGGGTCAGAAAAGGCAGACACTCCGTCGGTTCGCCGGCGTAACAAGGAGGATTATTTACCCGTGGTTCAGGTAACTCCGGGTTAACAGAGCGAGTAACCTCCAGACGGATTACATGAAGCTGCTGGGACAGATCGGCTACTTGTGCTGATAAAGAGTCCACAGCGCGGCGAGCCGAGGTGAGCTCCTCGTCGTGTCTCCCCAACAGTGCTCCCTGCATCTCCACGGCTGCTTGAATGGGATGATCGCCAGCCCTCTCCATCCTGGTGGTCGGATTATTCTGTCACAGCTTCAGAGGAGTCCAGAGTAGGTTGCAGAAATAACTCAAAACTTTAATAAGAAAATGAATCACCGCCTCACAGGCTGAATAACAGAAAATGTCTCTCCACAGAAGGGAACAGAAAGTAGCTCTGCAGATGGAGATAAGGGGCCTCAGCTGGCCACCCAGAGTGGTCGGGAGCTATGGAACTGGTACAGCGCTCTTGTAGTCAGACCCTCAGCTACTCTCCTCGGCGACTGCTGAGAGTAACACAGAAGCAGTATAGCACAGCGGTAGGCAATGATCCTCTCTGACACACAGGACCAGACTGGACAGGACAAAACAGGACTGGTGGAAAAATTACTCAAAGAAGTCAAACAACAGCGATCCAACATACGTTAGGGTCAAACAATAATCCGACAATTCAGACAAGAAAGAGAGGGCTAGAAGTAGCGTGGAGATGAGGAGAAGATAGAGAACAGGTGTGTAGTTGATGAGAATATGAGAATCAGCTGACGGTAATGAAAGGAGGAGAAAATAGAAGTGTAAGCGTGTGGAAAGAGAAGAAATGATGATGTCTAACTGGCAGAGGGAGACAAAGGAAAGAAAACAGAAAGAAAGAACCAGACTCATGACACAGATATTGAGTTCCCCAGCGGACCTGGCAAGAATCAAGCAGTGTGGACTGTGTAAGCTGGCTAACTGGGGACAGAGTAGAGCAAACAACAGGTTTTAACCGGGATACATGAAAAATGGGGTAAACCTTCATGGACCTTTATACTGACATTCAAAGGGATAGATGTCCAGGGAGGAATGGTAAAGAGTGTTATCTGTGAATTCAGCCAGATAGCCAGAATTCAGATTGTCAGAAATCTTTGGACCCCGGTCAGAAACCATATCCTGCGGGAAGCTGTGGATCCTGAACACATGCCTCATCAACAGTTCTGCTGTCTGGTTTGCTGTGGGGAGCTTGGGCAAAGGGAAGAGAGGGCAAATATTTGAATATCTATCCACCACCACAAAAACCACCATTTTTTCTTGAGTCTGTGATAAAGTCCAAGGAAATGTGGGACCAAGGGCGTCTCGGAATAAGAAGTGGGTGCAGCAGCCCTTTAGGGTGGGTCCTAGGATCCTGATTCTGGTCACAAATTGAGAAAGCAGTGATGAAGTCTCTAACGTCTTTGTGCAGTTTAGGCCACCAGAACTTGTCGAGAATTCAACCTCTTCACCTCTTGGATGTAAGTGAAGTTTCTGTGGTTTGTCCATATGAGAAAAGGGTGTTTGGCCCCCTCCAGCCAATGCCTCCACTCTTCCAATGCCAATGCCAATGGCCAGCAGCTCCCTGTTCCCAATATCAAAATTCATCTGAGTTAGACTAAGCCAATGAGAGAAAAATGTACATGTGTGAAGCTTATCTTTCCTACTGCTCTGTGATAGGACAGCTTCTACCCCCACATCTGAGGCATCCACCTCCAACACTAAGGGCATATCTGGATCAGGGAGAGTTAGGATTGGGGCAGATGTGAAGAGTCGCTTCAATCTATTGAAGGCTTAGTTAGCTGTGCTGGTCCACACAAATGGTCCACACTAATGAATCTAGAAACCGCTGAAACTGCTTCACCGAAGTTGGATGGGGCCAATCCAGGACTGCCTGAATCTTGCCAGGATTCATATGGAGGCTGCCCATGGACACATGGAAGCCTAGAAATGGGACTGCTGGAACATGAAAATCACTCTTTTCCAGCTTCACACAAAATTTATGTTTCAGCAGCTGGGACGGAACCTGCGAACATGCTGAACATGTTCCTGGTAGTTGCGGGAGAATATGAATATGAGCATCTCTCTGAGAGCATCATTAATAAAGGCCTGGAAGACGGCTAGGGTGTTAACCAGGCCAAATGGCATTATCTGGTATTCGTAGGGCCCATCTGAGTGTTGAATGCAGTCTTCCACTCGCCTCCCTCATGGATTCTAACTAGATGATATGAATTATGAAGGTCCAGTTTAGTAAATATGGTGGCACCCTGCAGGATCTCGAAAGCCATGGTCATGAGGGTAAGAGGGTAGAACAGCCATGACTTCCGTGAACAGGGTCTCGGGAACAGAGGCAGATCTCCACATGGAGATATCTGGCGAAGGTTCTGGGAATGATTCTAGTGGATTGGGAGGACAGCAGAAGGCGATGTCTGAGACCCGGCAGTTAGTTCGCCAGGTTCTAACAATCCCTTGGGACCAGTCAATGTGTGGGTTGTGGTCAACCATGGGAAGCAAAGGATTAGAGGGAGCTTAGGAGAATTAATGAAAAATAACCATATCTGTTCCCAGTGTTGCTCCACCTTTAGCTGGAGAGGTGGACCATAAAGCGACGATAGATCTGGGTGGAAAACCAGGAGGTGGGTCTTGGGATGAGGAGGCTTGAGACGGGTGGCTCAAAAGATAAAGGATCTCTGACAGAGCCTGGTCGTGGCTCTGAATGGTTGCAATGGTCCATTCTATGTTTGAGGGGAGGGTGGTGAAGACTCTTCTGCTGGGCTCGTTTCTATGGTTCAGTCTTCCTATAATGTGGTTGCCTTAGGCGGGGATCAAACCCGGGTCTGCATTGCTCAAGTGCAAGGTGTTTACCACTGAGCTAACTCCTCAACAGTTGAGCCCAAAAGCAGAAGAGCAATGGATGCCTGTGTTTCTTTCCAAAAATATAATCTTTACCTGAAGAAAAAATACAAAGTACGAATTAACAAGGAAAGAACAAACTTAACTGATAACTGATCACAGAGCATTGAAGCACAGAATACATAGGCTCAAGCCTGAACACAAAGGCAGGGTACAAACGAACTTATAAAGGGCTAAACAGGTGAAGGCTATGAGGGTTAACGAGCAGAGTGCTAAACAAGGGCCGTTTCTCAATACCAAGTACGCAAACTTCGGACTTGTGTCTTTGGTAGTTCGGACTTGACAAGTTCGACTCAGGAGAACGAAGTCCCGAAGACGAGAGGACGCAAGTCTGGTTATTCTGCAAATGGAACGGCGACGTTCTTAATCGCGTCACTCACCTCGCTCTATTCAGGTTATCTCTTTATGTATATGTTAGGCAAAAATTAAAACAAAATATGCTACAACTCTGCCTCTTTTCTTCAACAATAAAACGAAATATGTTATAAAACATAGGGGTGGGGGTTGATTCATAAGCTTGTGATTCAATTCTGATCTTGATTCTATATCAATTCATTGGGCTAAATTTCAGGTACAGTAAGGTCTACATGTTAATTTTTCTCAACGAAATTGACAACTCATTAAAAAAACTCTTCTATATTTTTCTAACTAAAAAATTTTAGTTATTTAGATAGACATTTTTTTTCTATATAACATATGGTAATTGAATGGCTTTACGTGACACACTTTTCAAACACTCATTGAACGAGCTGTGAGAAAGGAGTGAGGCCGGTGACATGAGTGCTAATAAGTGTTACCAGCGCGCCACTGGTCTCGAGTCTCACGGAAGGAGATCCGGAAGGGTAAAAGGAGGAGGGATGACAGTGTAAGTGTAAGAGGAGAGAGGCAGTCGTCCTTGAGGGGCTGTCGCTTTACTTTTGTTTTGTTGTTTGTTTATTTATTTTGTTGTTTATTTATATTAAAGTTATACCTTGAATGTTTTCCGGTTCCTGCCTCCTTGTTCCCTGAACTTTAAATATAAAAAAAAAAATGAACTAAATGTTTTTTTTATCTGCGGGAACTTTTTGTAGCATGCACGATTTTGTAGCGTGAGAGCATGAGAACAGTGTCAATTGCATGAAGTGAATGTGTGAGCGTTGGCAGCTCTTAAACGAGCAGGGAAGGGGAGGACCTACAAAAGTTGTTGCTTACTGCCATTCATTACTATCCATTTTTAGAAATTCTGCAATGTAATTTAATCAACTTTTTCTCATTTTCATTCTTATTCTCATTCATTTTGCATTTAAGATTTTATTTTTTAATATTAAAGAGCCAAATTGCAAAATGCCTTCTAGGACACGTTTGAGAAGCCCTGGTCTACCCAGCTAAGGAAGGGCTGCATTTACGCCATGTCGTAATTACCGTAATTTCAAGATGACCACGGAACCGTTCATGTCCTCGGACTGGGAATTTATACATTTTGATGGCAATTTGCAACACTATCATCACCTAAATGATTCTGCAAAAGGAACTCTCAGAAATTTCAAGCTGTAATTATGAGCTCTACAAGGAAGTGAATGCTTTTTACAAGTTGAAATCTCGTAATTACGGTAATTTCAACATGGAGTGAACGCACCTAATGTTCTTAGAGCTTTGACTAATGTTCTGGCAATGGTGTCTCAAAGTTATGAACATACAGTAGTACTTTCAAAGTTGTCTGATCTTTATTTATCTAAAATAATTCTCAAAGTGTTAACATTATTCATGGTATACATTATTTCATTGAAGATTTTTTTAAAATGTGACTACTTGTTTCAGAATGTTTCAATAACATTCAAAATTAACGTTCCCATTTTTTTGCAAACCAATGAAATGGAACGAACATTAATTGATGGGAACATTAGCAAAACTTCGATTTTTTTCTCATATTTTTGTTAGCTGGGTAATGTAAATATGCCTAGTTCTGTCATGAAACTCCATATGGCGCCAGCTGATGGGTCCTTAATGCAGATGATGATATTTACAGCATTAACTACTGCTGATTGGTTAATGTCACATCTGCAGCCAATGAGCTTGTCCTCAAGAAATGTCAGGTTACTATTCACTGCTATAGGTGAGTTTGCAGTGTACTTTCAGAGTTTGTCTATAACGCCACCTTCCCCAGCTCCACCTGTATAGATCTGCTATGGGTAATTGATGTATGCTATTTGAGCAGCAGCAG
This sequence comes from Pimephales promelas, assembly GCF_016745375.1. The sequence goes on along the minus strand of NW_024121788.1, from coordinate 2,461,917 downwards.
TATGACTTACTTATGATTTCACTTTCTAACTTTAGTTAGTGTGTAATGTTGCTGTTTGAGCATAAACAACATCTGCAAAGTCACAATACTCAAATTTCAAAGCAAAGGGAGCTATTTTCTTTAAATTGATTTTTAAGGACAGCAAATGGCTGGAAGGGACTAAAAGACATTCCTCCCGGGTTATTGACGTCACCAACCATAAAATCCCCGCTCCCGGGATTGCGATTTATAGATTATCATGACAGAATATGCTAATCAATGATTGGAAAATCACTGAAGAACTACACATAAGCTACCTAAATTCATCAACTAACCATTCAGAGATGTCCTGTTGCTTCTACATGTTGTCACTTCTTCTTGAGTCTCTCCATCATTGTCTGACTCTGGTTAGAACATAAAAGGTTAAAAGTTTTTTAAAAATTTTAGTGCATGTCTGTGTGGGGTAAAAGCATAGATATTCATAAAAAATATGTCTCGTCCGCGCTGCTGGCCATTTGAGGTTGACGTCCGCACCTGGCGGCCATCTTGTCACAGGCAGCTCGCTCGCTCGTAATCTTGTGTTTTAATGGCGCATGTACTTTTTAAATAACCGAAACTTGCTCAATTTTCTAGCGGTTTTCAAACGGTTTGTTATAAACGTCAGAGATGACACAAGTTATGACACTGCAAACTTATGAATTATAAGTGTATAAATAAATAGTCATCCAGAATTATAGCCACGTTAATAATGTTTGTAAGAAACCAAACCGTTTGTAAATCCGTCAAGATTTTAATGAGATAAGAGTATTTGTGTTTGTGCTGATCACTCATCTTACATCCGGTACCACAGAGCCCGCCAGAAAACTTGCCTGTGACAAGATGGCCGCCGGTGACGACGATAAAGACTGTGTCTTAAGACTTCTAGCCTTTATTATGGATATCTATGGGTAAAAGGCATAGACTGTAAAAAATATGGACAAAGCGTCTGTGACGTCACCCATAGACTCTCTCAAGAACAGATTTGCGGCTGTTTATGGGGGTATGGGCGGCGCCATATTGGAAAATCTTGGGAAATACAAAATACAAATGTTCAGAAAGGATACAGAGGTGGTATGATGTGTTGTGTCAGATCATGGCCGAGACGTCAAATTCCACTCGGCGCAGCCAGTTATAAGCTGTCAATCAAAGATAACCGCCCTTATTTTTCATACAAATCTAGAAACGATCTAACGAGTTAGAAAATCACCCCCCTCACAGTTGTCAGGCACTCGGAACATATTGAAGATTACAATAAAAGTCCATGGGACCAAACTGTAAAAGCATGAATTTATGCTGTGACAACGGACATTTTAACATGCTGTCTATGGATATTTGCTCCCTTTTGGGACCGGCCTCAAGCGGATTTTAGATGTATTGCAGTTTTTCGCACTTCCGGGTAGGCTTCATTTTTCAGATTAGAATGTTGCCGCTTGGTAAAAGGACACGAGCTGTAGAAGCTCCGCCCCCTGTGTCGGGAGCTGCAGGTCATTTGCATTTAAAGAGACAGACCAAAAACTGTGCGTTTTTGATCACCCTCAAAAAGTGACAAATTTAACATGCTGCTATAAAAAATATTGTGGGCTATTTTGAGCTCAAACTTCACATACACACTCTGGGGACTTTTTATCTTGATCTTGTGAAAAGGGCATTTTACCACCCATTTAAATAGACCATACTAATCAAAGAAATCAATATCCGGTGTAAGCTAATCATTTAGTAACCAAGGAGACAAGCCAAGAGAAACGGAAAACAGCACAAAACCAACTCATAGTAACACAAATAACACACGTCAGAACCCCGACAAATGTTTCCTTAAGTTTTGTCTCTCATTTTAAGCTATTTTTAATGAATTGTTTTCTCAGTAAACTTAAACTATTTTTTTTTTGTTTTATCAGCATGCTGTGCTAAGTGTGATTATATCCATTGGTATTTATTTGTGCATTTATGTGTTCTTCTTATTTTTCACTCTGCACACTTTCCAATCAAAGTTTTACAGTTGTTACATGTGTGGATTGATGCCTGTCACTGTTATTTTGTCTGTGTTTTTCTTTCATCTTTTTTCTCCTCTCTTCCTCTGCATCCTGTGAAGATTGAGCCACTTAGATCGATGCTTCACAAAGCATCTGATGAAAGATGGAATAATATGTTCATTTTCACAGTGTTAAAAGACAAGAGAGAAATACATTCATGGCTAACATTTTTTTTAGCACTTATTTCTGTAAAGAAAACAAGATATTTAACAGCAACAGCATAAATTCCTTACTATAAGTTTACCATTTTTGTCTTGGAAAACAACATCACAAATAAGGTATATTTAGAAACTTTTTTTTCACAGTAAAAAAAAATATTTTCAAGATTTGTTATCACAACATTTTTTCTTTTGTCAAACCAACTTAAATAATTTATGTAGTTGAGATAACTTATTATTTTGAGTTTCTGATGATTAAATTAATCTCCTTCATTGAATTAACTCACTTTTTCCAGTTCAATCAACTTAAAATTTTAAGGCAACCATGTTACTTACTTTTTTAAGTTAAACCAACAATATTTTTTTACAGTGGGACTTTTAAGACCAAATTGAGATTTTTGCTTCTGTTTTTGAAGCAAAAATGATTCAGGGATCTCTTACACTCATTTTTGCCAGACAAAGTCACTGTAAACAAATATTTTCATGATTTGTTAATCATTAATCAACTAAGGTAATTAATATGGTCCAGATAACATACTATTTTGAGTATCTGTTGATTAAACCAATATCCTTCTTTGTATTAACTCACATTATTCATTTGAATGAACTCAAAATGTTTAGGCAACCAAGTTACTTTCTTTTTTTAAGTTAAACCAACAATAAATCTCATCATGAACTCACATTTCTCATCAATTCCCATTAAATCAACTGACCTGATACAGTCTCACCATTGATTTTAGAGCTCTGTATGTCAACAAGTGTCTCATTTGTGTCCGTTTTCATTGCTCTATGGAGAATTGGACAAACTGTGAACATTTGAGCTATGACATTTCCTCACTGGTTGTTTGTTTTTATGGCTCTCAATCGTTCACCAAAGGGTAAATGCTCCAGGTTTGATCAAGGGCAAATATCCCATGGAAATGTTTTTATGGATGGCCTTGGAGATGAATGAAACTTGCAAGGTTTGCTCTGTTCATTTTTGTTTTTACGAGACCAAATGTGGACAGGCTATTGTCTGACATCTGCATAAACGCGGCGCATATTTATGATGTGTCAGCTGTGTTTGTTTGCTGGACCTCACGGCATGTTAAATCCAGACCCTAAAGCTGCCAGCGCCGAGCTGAGACTTCAGGATTGACAAGTCTCTGAGTGACAGAACGAATATTTCTTCGGGAATAATGGATTACTTCAAAACAATCCCATGTTTTTACTGCCTCCATGTTTCGATCCTAAAGAATGAGAGCTTGTATAAATAAGAATAAAACCTTTAAAATTAAATATGCTTGTGTGTTTTTTGAGAAAGTACTTTAGTTGTGGACTTTCTCAGGTCAAACTGGCCAGAAAAGGAATAGGATTAAAATAAAGAGCCCAAGTCAGGTATTGCTAGATAGCCTCCATTACACTGTTGAAAATGTGATATTTTGATATTACATATTTTGGGTTTTATCAAAAATAAAAAAGGAATGTTTTACATTCTGGCATTACAACATCTCACAATTCATCAAATGTGTTGCTAAAATGATGTCACTTCCTCCTAAAGGATGATGTCATTGCAGATCTGGCGTTTGTCTGTTAAACACACAAGACTGAGATTCATTAAAATGTATCCTAATTTAGTTAACACGTTTTTAAAAAGCATTTTATAAAAATGTTTAGGCATTCAAATGTTAATTATGTAAAAAAAAATGTTTAACTATTGATGTTCACTTCTTTGTGATCACAAAACACAAATTAATATAATTCTGGTCTTTAAAAAAAGTGAGAATATTTTATCAATACACTAAAAAATGTGGGTTATTGTTTTCTTTTTGTTGAAAAATGTTAATAATTTTATTCAACAAAATTAAATTGATCAAAATTGCCAGTAAAGACGTTAATGTTACAAAAGATTGCTGTTTCAAATTAATTCTGTTCTTATGAAATTTATGTTCATCCAATAATCCTGAATAATTTCTGAAAGATTGTGTGACACTGAAGACTGGAGTAATGATACAATGAAACAAAATATTTTAAATTGTAATAATATTTCACAATTTTAAACTGTATTTTTGGACAAATATATTTTGTAAAATTGACAAAATCTTACAGATCCAAACTTTTGAATGGTATAGTGTATAAAGACCCACACATGTTTCTTATTTTCATTTTTACACATGCGTGACTGATCCATTGAACCTGTGGTTACATGCTTTATATGTTCATCCAATCCAATGAGATTCAGACCCAGATCCTATTTAGGGGTCTGTAATGATCAAATGCAAGAAAACAAGCATCCCAGGCTCTTCTGAAGCAACCCATGTGGTCATATTTCAGACGGTGAGATCACACACTGACTCACGGCCTCCGTCTTTCAGTGAGACTCAGAAGCAGAAGTGCTGAGAGACTCACACACATTTCCCAGAAGCTCTGAATCATTTCCACAATGATGATGATGATGGAGGTCAAATCAACACAGGTGTCCGTCAGCCATTGTGTCCCTCCATCAGACAATGTCTTTATGGTTAATCACAATAATAGGAGATTGCATGAATTCTCCCCAGATGACTAACAGACTAGCAAACAGCATAACTCCATATACAGTAAACATGGCAATGAAGCGCATAATTCCATATAAGAGCAATATCAGAAGTGTAAGGATGAAAGCTGGCCATGATCCTAAACTGATAGGCATATCGCTTCTTTTCTAACTGAGCTTTTTGCACTTAACTTAGGTTAAGGTATTTTTTAAGGCCAGGTTAGGGTCACTTTTCACCTTGGGTGATGTTTCGTATGTTTTAATGTAGTTAAATAAGTATGTTTTACTTCGTTTTTAGGATTAAATTATTTTTACTACAAAAACAAATGCACATTTGTGTATTTGCCGTCACTCTGAGCACTGATTGCGTGATTATTCTTGCGTTATTCTGCAACAACCAATGAAACACTGGCTTAATGCTTTCCTCATTAAATATTCATGAGCTTTGTATAGTCGGCGCTGTGTTCGCCAGTGTGAAAACGGCTAAAAATGTCGAATGGTGGCGGTAAAAACCATAAACTGGACGTATGAAGGGCTTAAGCCTTAATTAATTAGTTAACCATTATTTTTGCTACATTTACATGAACAGGAAGCTCAGACACGTCGCGTGCTGTGAGTCAGTCATTGTTATTAATATTAGCTAACCGTCTACTACATGTTCGAATATGAACCCAAGTGTGAAATCTTGATTACAGTCTCAAACACTGAATACAGTAACACAAGGGAAGCTGGTGATTGGCTAACATTTGTTCTAAAACGTTAGTTGAGTAACTTAGACTTTATTTAGGCTATCCCTTAGATGTGAGTGGGCTTATTAAATTCATACAGCAGTTTATGAGTAATGCTGACTCATGTAAGATGATTCAGGTTGTCTGGCTCCAGCTCACTGCTGGTTATTGTGTGATTTGTTTTATCACTTTAGTGTGCTCTAGATATTATAAAACCCTGTGGTATTTGATCCCTGGGGACAGACTGTCTGCTTCGCATGGGTTTGAAGTTTGTTGGTGACACATGTGGCATCAGTCCACCCTTCTGCCCAATTTGGGGAGTAGGCTACAATGCAAGAGCATATCCTGCCTATATTGTCATCTTCCTACCAGCAGATTGCTGATGTTCATATTTTAAATTTCATAAAGTCCTCTTGTAGTAGGCCTATCACTTAGGGCCCTTTCACCTACCTTGTTTGGTCAAGACTTTCAGATTTTTCAGTTTGGTCCGAATCAAAATTATAGGTGTGAAACCTCCCCCGTACCACAGCCCGGACCAAACAGATGAAATTTGGTCCAACAAAAAGAGGTAGTCTCGGTCCGGATCAAACTGAACAAAGGGTTGGTTTGTTTATAGTGTGAAAGCATTTCTGTATGGTTCAGACTTTCAGACCTTTTACAGGAAGTTCTGGTGGTTCCCAAAAAGCCGAAAAAACAGAAGGTGGCAGGATAAATGAGCCGTTGTAGCACATGAGGAGATGAGGAGACGAGGTTTTTAATTCAAGTATGGTCTGATGACAAAATAAGAAGTCTTGCAGTCTTCTCCTCCTTTCCTGCCAGCGACGATAAAATGTTGGCACGACGAGGACATTCATTTGGCGAATTTGAACTAGCCTTGTGTATAGTAGGTGCTGCAGGTAATCATGCCATAAAATTATGCCATGAATATGCTAATTAGCCCCGCCTCCACTCACTCGCACCAGCTCAGAATTCCACTCTGTCAACTTACTGAGGCAATGAGATCGCTCTTTACAACGTCGGACACATAACACTAATTCTAATGACTAGCCTTTTGCTTGACTATGTTATCAAACAGCTAAAAATGTGTTGCTATAATGTTACATGAACCATGTTCCCGTTCACCATCTCAGTACCTTCTAACAATCAACAGAAGCGCTTTGAACAACTCATAACTTCAGTGGAGAAAGGCATAGTTCATCATAATAAACATCCCGCTATATTGCTAAATCTACACGATTTTTCATATCAACAGGATAGCCTGGCTTACTGAAACTCCACAGCTTCAGAGTTAATGATATGCTAGTTTGCTGTTAACGATATGCGAAAGCCCGCCGGCACGTTGATCTGATTGGAAGGTAGTTTGTGATGTCAGAAACACCAGCGATTTCAAAGTGTGTTTTTTGTCTTTGGTTCACTGCAGTTTTAAGCAGAAAATACTCAGCAATGCTGTCGACTAATGAATTTACACATGGTTTGTCTTAAAGTACAGGCTATTAAAAACATGTGTATAATTTTAAACCTATTTTATATTCATATATAATATTTATTCCGCCTGGAAGTCCAAATCAGTGCGGCACGTCACTGACCCAGACACATAAACAACATTAAAAGCTGGATTTTCACCACAGAGGAACTTTTGTACATTTTTGTCCCTTTTCAGTCTTTATGAGGAGATGAGAACGCTCACCTGTTGTGCTGCTACAACTGATTTACATTTAGAAAATAATATGCATTTGCTATATTTAATCTACATGCCTACATATCTAAAACATCAGGAATTACACCAAAGTTTGATTACACTAAGCATCTGCATGTCATGAAGGTGTAAAAGTAGAGGACACAACTCGAGTGCGCCATCTGCTGGTTAAAGTCTATTATACTTATTTCCCCAACTTTCAAAGATAATGTTGTGGAATTGGATGAGTGCAAATTTGTAGTCATTTAACATATTTGAAAGCCATGATGTTCAAAACTGAATAAGCTTAAATTGCGAATGATCTGTTTATTAATTAGGTTATTTATGACACATCGCATAATATGATCAATATTTTACCAACTTTTAAATACTAGTTATACAATAAAAAATGACGATGGATTTTGTATGTGAATTTGTCATAATAGTGTGTTGGGATGAGATTGTTGTCGTCTGTGTGATTCTCAGATACTATCGTTGGGTTTTTTTTTTTTTTCAACATATACTTATTTATTGGATCTCACTGTGTTGTTATTAATAACAAAAAGTAAAACTACTGAAAATATATTCTAGAATTGAAATAAAGCTGTTTTTAGACAAAAAACTTTGCAGATATTAGATAATATTTATAGATAAAATATAAACCCAAACCTAACCCTGGCCTTGGCAACACTGTAAAAAAAATATTTTCATGATTTAATCACAACATATTCTTTTGTCAAATCAACTTAAATTATTTATGTGGTTCAGATAACATAATATTTTGAGTTTCTGGTGATTAAATTAATCTCCTTCATTGTATTAACTCAATTTTTCCATTTCAATGAACCTAAAGTTAACACTGCAAAAAAAATCGACATACAAAAATAAGAAAAAAAAAAAAAAAATCTAACTAAGAAAAAAAAAACTAAAAACAAGCAAAATTATCTGCCAATGGGGTGAGAAAATTTTACTTGATAAGACTTCTTGAAACAAGACAAATAAACTTGTGATAAAAAAAGTTCTTAAAATCTTAAAACAAGAAAAAAATGAAGTAAATTTAGATATGTTAACTTGATTCAAGCAGTAAAAATATCTTGAAACCAATGCAAAAATAGTAAAATCTAGTATTTTTTTCTTGTTTTGTTTGTGGTTAGTTGTAAATACTCTTGGTGAAAATATCTTGATATAAGAATATATATACACGTTTTAAGGGTTTCAGGCTTATTTTGAGAGAAAGGTTTGTTTTAAATTATCTTGATTTAAGAATATATACACATTTTAAGGGTTTCAGGCTTATTTTGAGAGAAAAGTTTGGTTTAAATTATCTTAATATAAGAATATACACATTGTAAGGGTTTCGAGCTTATTTTTAGGGACAGGTTTGGTTTAAAATATCTTGATATAAGAATATATATACACATTTTAAGGGTTTCAGGCTTATTTTGAGAGAAAAGTTTGGTTTAAATGATCTTGATATAAGAATATATATACACATTTTAAGGGTTTCGGGCTTATTTTTAGGGAAAGGTTTGGTTTAAAATATCTTGATTTAAGAATATATATATATATACATTATAAGAGTGTCAGGATTATTTTGAATGAAAGGTTTGGTTTAAAATAAGTATTTAAAGTATTAAAATAAGTAACTAAGAACTAACATGGATGTCTCAATCGAGACTATTTCTAAAAATAAGCTCTGAAACGGAGATACATTTAATAAATCCGGTACAACAAACATGCTCTTAATATTGCTTTATTAACTCCAAATGCAAAAGGAAAGCAAACGATTGTTGCAAAAATTACAGCAATGCATCACATCACAGCAGTTGGTAAGCATATTAAAACAAAGCTGTAAAATCCAATTAGTAAACTTGAAAAAAGCATGCAAACCAATGGCCTTGAAAAAAACTGAGTAAAGTGAAAAATAGAATGTGCATGTCTAGTAGTGTACACTTACATGAGAGCTCCAGTAACTTAAAACTAATTTAATTTAGTTTAGTTGTACTCATTTATGCTAGTTGAGTTTACTTTACTTCAAAAGCAATCCAGTTTACTTGTTAAAACCACGCAAACTGATTGCCTTAAAAATAGCAAGTAAGCTTTACTCTAATAAATTAAGTAATAATGTTAGTTAATAATAATGTTCATGTTAGTTCACAGTGCATTAACTAATGTTAACCAATAGAATCATTGGTTTTAATGTTTTAGGAAATTTTTAACTAATTAACCTTATTGTAAGTGTTACCCAAAAACATTTAAGTACAACAACATATTTTTTAAAATATAAAATCTGAATAAAAATAAATATATTTGAGACCATACCCTGACTAACACATCCTCAACAAACAGTAATTCAATAAATAACAATTAATCACTTTAATCAATAACACTTCGGAGACCAAACTTGGTATATAAAATTGTAAAAAATTAAACAATGGAAAAGCAATGTCTCTGTCACACATGTACATTAGAAATGAATATGCCGACAACATCTTAAAGGGATAGTTCACCCGAAAAACTTCTGTCAGTAATTACTCGCCCTCATGCCGTTCCAAACCCCTAAGACATTCGTTCATCTTCGGAACACAAATAAAGATATTTTTGATGAAATCTGAGAGCTTTCGGTCCCTCCATTGACTACAACGTCATTGCAAATTAATAACAATAATCCAACTAATGGGTTGATGTAGTGTAAACAGCCCAGTGCTTCTGGGTTCTACAGACATTATTCAGACATTAATTCTTCCGAACGCTCTCTCACTATTGGCCAACGCTAGTCATGTGTGATGCTGGCCAATAATAAGCCTGCGCTCTGACGTAGAACCAGAAGCACTGGGCTGTTTACACTACATCAACAGTGTAGGAGAATGACATTGAAGAGAAGAGATCATAATATTACTCATAAAGATCATAAAGAGACTCGCTTCATAATATTAAGGCTGAACTACTGTAGTCACATGGACTATTTTTACAATGTTTTTACTACCTTTCTGGGCCTTGAAACTTGCAATGATGTTGTGGTCATGACATTTTGCCATGATAGTGAGTTGCTAAAGGCTATACCTGGGTTTATCGTTATGATCTAATAGCATGATACTGGGTGACCAATGGTTCAGCCTAGGCATCTAGCACTTTAAAGCCCAAGAAAGGTAAGAAAGACAAAGTAATTTTTCAGAGATTGCCGTTTTGTTGGGAGTTTGTTTTGTCCCAAACCAAGCATCAATTTCTGAATGAAGTTAAAAGTGTTTATTTCTTTTGCGAAATCCAAATTTAAAGCATAAGACTGACCAAAATAGATGCAAATTGCCTGAGGCAGGTTCTGCAGATTATCCATTACAATACCTCTCTCAACAATGATGGCAGTAGACAGAGAGAAGTTCTTCATCAATGACAGTCCCCAACAGATACTTGTGCCCAGGCTTCATCAACATCACATACCTGAATGAAACCAAACAACAAAAAAATATTTACAACAGGGAAAAGTGAAAAGGCATGAATAATCATCAGTTAGCTGCCCTGCATACACTGCCTTTAATCCATGTATTAGTTTATATCATTTCTCTTTTTTTTTTTCTTTTTATTACGACTCTTAATGGGATAGTTTACCCAAAAATGAAATTAAGCCCATGATTTACTCTTCCTTAAGCAGGGCTGGGCGATAAAACGATAATTATCATAATATTTTTTCTTGATAAAACGATATCAAGAGTTCAATTAATGTTTGTGCGCCAAAAGCTGAACAAAACCCATTTGAACCGCGCGCGACACACGCACCATTTATCCACTCAGCTCAAAGTCCAAATGGCAGCGCAAGTTCACTAGAGCAGAGACGTTTACTCTGATCGTCTCCCTCACGAGATCCAGTGAGAAGCGCTTGAATTCAGTGGAGAACACACGTCTCAGTTATTTAAACCAATTTAAAGGCAGATGAAACAACACTGACAAACAGGAGAAACACTGTGCGCAGAATACAGGCGGAATCTGAGGGATACTCCACTTTTTTTGGAAATATGCTTATTTTACAACTCCCCCAGAGTTACATTCGAAAACGGTGAAACTCAACTGTTTAACTCTGGTTGAGTTGTAAAATGAGCCTATTTCAAAAAAAATTGGACTATCCCTTTAAGTGGAGAAGTGACTATTAAGATTACAGTTAAAGGGTTTATCAACAAAACCACACAACACTTAAGTAAACAGCTAGATAGATCGTAAGCAAAACCATGATCAACTCAGAATAATAATAAAAAAATGAAGGCGGCAGTAAACTCACCTCTGTATTAATTTGCTGCATAAGCCCATCCAATTTCTCTCCAATGCTTCTTGAAGACTTGAAGATTGTGACAAAGTGTGGTGTGTAGTGATCCACAGCACCATTAAAGTTACTCTGCTGTCTGCAGATCTGTGGTGACTATCCTGTCAAACTCTGCAAACACCTATAACACAGGCGCACACACGCACACACAAACACACACACACACAATGCATGGGACAGTGTGGACATTGTTCAATGCATGGTCAGGCCTACAGGCCAATTCTAAAGCAAACCTAAACAGAATGTGGTTTCTCATTGTGGAAAACGGGACATGCATAAGTACTTAACTTACTTGTCTCTCTGTAAAAAGAGCTCCAATGCACTGCTCCATCTGCCCACAATCTCATGTCTTCGCATTGAGAAGGTCTGCTCCATCTTTGATGCAATGAGAGGTTCCACTAACATAACATCAGTAGGGATAACATCACTTAACTTTAAGTTTTTCATATTGTTAAAAAATGGCTCATTTTATCAGCAATGATAAAGCAGTTGAGTTTGAGAAAATAAAATCACTTTCACATTGCATGCTTCACATTCTGAATTTACTTTATTTAAAAATCAAGTATAAAGTATAATTATAGAGTATAATGCCGTTGTGAAATCACAAATACTGTCAAAACTTATCACAAACGTCATCTGTGCATAAGCTGCACGTTAACGGTAACGTTATGTGCGCCATTTCACCAGATTTGTAACATTAACCTTAATAATTTACAAACCTATGCCAAGAGAGGAGAATGCATCAGTGAAAGTGGTAAAATAGGAAACCATAATTCTTACATTTGGGACAAATAAATCGTTTTTTAGGCAGGAGCTGTTAGGGTAACTTAGCTACCAGAAAAAAACAGGCCACACCAAGGCATATTCTTCAAGCTCCTAATATCACAATTAGTTGGTCCACATTAGTTGCAGACCAGTAAAATATATCGACATAAAGTAAAAAAAATCATTCACACAAAAGTCGCAAGCTTGATTTGATTACTCACCTTATTATTAACTTGCTCCAAAAACGTAGCGAAGCTCCAGATAAAAATGTAGTCACTCTGTCAACGAACGTTAGTTTCCACATCTGCAAAATTGGCGCCTATCGAGAATGCTCTCACGTCACGAGTGCCGCTTCTCTTCTTCTTTGTTTTTTTTCTTCTTCTGCGCATTAGGCACGCTTTAATTCAGTGCTGCCTCTCACTGGTTTAGTAACGTCATTGCGTCCTTTATTGTTACTTGCTTGTAAAACCTAGTAAAAATGATGTATTTTTTATTTCTGAGTAAAGTTAACACATACATCAAGGTTACACATACATCACTGAGAAATTGAATAAAATAATAAAATAAAGTATAAATAATATATATAAAATAAAGAGAGCAATTATTTTAAATTATTGTAATTTAAGCAACTGCCGTCTATAAGAACCTGATGAAAACAACTGCTGTCAACAATTAGTGATCAAAAGACCTTTGCTAACTTTTTCACTACTTCACTACTTTTTCCCCAATTAACTTAAAAATGAAAATTTCCAGATAATTTACTCACCCAAAATGCCATCCAAGATGTGTGTCTTTTCAGTGGAAATTTTCAGTGGATGTTAATTAGATTTGATTGGTAGATTTGATTCAACATTTTGGTTGCCATTCAAGTCCATTGTGTGTAGAAAAATCCTAAAATGTTTTCCTCAAAAAAGTTAATTTCCTTTCCACTGAAGAAAGAAAGACATGAACATCTTGGATGGCAGTGGGGTGAGTAAATTATCAGGAAATTTTCATTTTGGGGGGAAAAATCTTTTAAAATGAAGTTACTGCTAGGTTGACGTACAAGATATCGACAGTTGTCAGCACTGAAAAAAATGTTATGGTCCAAACTAAATAATGTTTAATTCACTGAATTGGCTTTATCACTCTCTCTCTCTCTCTCTCCTCTCCACTATAGTGTGTGGTGAGCACACTGGTGCTGTGGCTGCCGTCGCATCATCCCAGTAGATGATGAACACTGGTGGTGGTTGAGGAGAGATCCCCTGACATGATTGCAAAGCACTTTGGGTGTACAGTAGTTCATATGAAAGCGCTAAAAGCCTCATGCATTCATTCAATGTAAAGTTGGAAACAATGTAAAAAAATATATATATATATTTGTGTCTGAATGTGCTAACGTTGTTTTCTAAAAATAAGAAACCTTGTGCTCTTAAAATAAGAACATATGTCTTGAAATTGGAATTGGACACATTGGAGTGTGTCAAAATATACCATTCACTTTATTAAGATACTTAATTAAATGAAAGAAATCACCAAAATTGGCATTTTTTTCTAAGTAAGAAAATTTAAGTAAAATTTTCTCAAAACAAGCAAAATAATCTTTGGCTTTTAGTTCTTGGCTAGTTAATTTATCTTAGAAGAAAAAAAAAGAAGAATTCTTGCCTTATTTTAAGATTTTTTAAGTCTGCAAGATTTAATTTTTTGCAGTGAAGGCAACCAGGTTACTTAATTTTTTAAGTTAAACCAGCAATATTTTTTTACAGTGTAAAAAATACTAAACTAAAAATAAAAAATCTATACTGTATGTGTATATACATACAAACAGTATATACACATACAGTATACATATTAAAAACTTGACTAAAACTTAAACTAAAACGTCAAAATAATAGCTTATTGAAAATATACAATACTATAATAGTAGGCTTTATGATACTACACTTGTAATGACATATTTATGTAATTTCTTAGTCAGATTCCTGAATACCGTTACAGAAACCACCACAACTTGAGGTCTTTTAATCATTGTTTTATTAACGTCGGATCATAATTTAATGCTGCACTGCTGTGTTAGAGTAAAGCAGAGATTATCAGAAAAGGCAAAAGGTTCAGGAGAAAAGGCACTTGCAACAAACACAAACATCGTTTTTTTCAGAAATGAGGGAAGGAAACATTTTCTTATGTTTACAAGCATAAACTACAAAAACCAACCTTTCAGAACTGAAAAGGAAACACACCTAAAACGTGCAGAGAACAAAATAAATAGCATTCACCATCGACTGTTACCTGAAGATGTTATCCGTCTAAGGTTAGAAAAATAGCATAAATATATAAACACACGAGACAGCAAAACCACAGACACAACGCACACACACACCTCTTCCTGACACTATACATTATAAAACTCTTTATGAAAAATAACTCTTTATAAAACACACACGATAAACTCAGAGCAAGATATGCAAGTGCTTCAAATCTCCTTCCGTCTTTATGACACATCCGAGCATTTCTACACAAAGTCTGTCTACAAAATACTCTTATAGCTTCAAAAATATGAAAGATCGTGGCTGATCACTTCCATTCTGATTAATAACATTATTTTGAGCCAATTTGTTGATGAAACTTGGCTTTAAATGAATATTTCATCCAACAATAAAATTATCGTGTTTCTACTCACCCACATGTTGTTCTAATCACATCAAAGAATTTGATGAATCGTCACACAGCTGTTTTCTAAAGGATTTAGTTTTTCATGCCATGCGGATACTGTTGCCGTGAATTAAGAACGATTTCTGCGTATTATTAATATTATTATTAATTCATTCCTCATTTTAGCTTTATGTCGAACGTCACCTCGTTGAATCTGCTTGGGAACTGACGGCGATTTCTATGGACTTTCACTATTTATCTTCATTATTGAGCGTAATAGAATAGGTTGACATGGTTTATTGTAAAAAAAATAAACACATTATTTTTCACATACTGCAGATTATTGCATCTCCTCTGTTCCCAGTGTGAAACGCAGACCTCTCAGTCTGAAAACCCTACTGTTATCGACTCTGTGTAAATGAAAAACGCGTGAATTTGTGTAAATTTCCTACCCTATCTCACGACCAATTCGTACGAGTGATTCAAAAGTGGCTAATTCGTACTAATTCATACGACCTCACTCGTACAAATTTGTACGATTTGTCTAAACCCACGTGACGGTTATGTTTAGGGGCGGGGTCAGGGGTAGGTCATTCGTACGAATTCATACGAATTGGCTAATTCGTAAAATATGTACGATTTAGCTAAATCGTACTAATTCGTACGAGTGAGGTCGTACAAATTGTTACGAATTAGCCACCTCGTAAAATTCGTAAGAATTCCCGTGAGATCGGGTTGAAATTTCATGAGCATGCGTATTACGTGTTCAGTCTGCAGTCGTAGTGTTTCTTTACAAAGTGACATCGCCATCTACTGGTGAAAAGCATCATATGACCCCTTTAATGTCCAAAAATTACTGAGAAGAAGAACAATGCAAAAACGTTTAAATGTCAATGTGTATCTGCGACGGACATCATCTTTGCTCGCTCTATTTTTAACAAAAACCTGAACCGGAAGTGATGCGACTCGTTTTACAGAATACAGAAGTTGTAGTTTGTAATTCTCACTGAACTTAGCTAAAACGAGGGAAAGAATTAATGCGACATGGCCACGATTTACCTAAAATGAGGGAGCTCATTTATATCATTGATCTGCCTTACTTCAGGTGGACGATGAAGCAGTTTTATTCTAGAAACAAACTTCGTGTATTTATTTTCATGTTATCACTGTGAAGCTTTGATACAATCTGTATTGTAAAAAGCGCTATATAAATAAAGATAACTCGACTAATTAGTAGAACTTGGCGACAAATTAATAAGTCATGGGAACAAATTCTTAATTCATTTCCTCATTTTAAGTAAATCATGGCCATGTTGTACTAATTTGCACCCGTTATTTTACGGCACTTTTCCACTACACAGTATCGCCTCGCCTTTGTTTGGTTTTCCACTGTGTAAAAGTTGTACCTGTACCTGCTTTCGGGTACTTTTTTTTTTGTATTACCTCCTGCAAGGTTCTGAGGCGAGCTGAGGCAATACTAAAATGTGACGTGAAAATAGGGCTGTCAACCGATTAATCGCATCCAAAAATAAAAGTTTGTGTTTACATAATATATGTGGGTGCACTGTGTATAATTATTCATGTTTAAATAGTTTGGCCAGAGATAGTTACTAAACTAACTATCAACTTGGCAACTCGGAAGAATACGCCGTGGTCAACCGAGGAGGTGCAGACTTTCGCTTTGTTTTGTTGCCGAAGAGAGGATCCTGCGAGAGCTTGATAGGGCAACGAGGAACGAAAGGCGTCGCTATGACGACCGGGTACTATCCCAGACAGCAAACTGACATTGAATCAACGTGGAAACGACGTCTCTCATGACATTGAAACAACGTTGATTTTGCTCATGGAATTAACGTTGAACCAACGTCAGACGCGGCATTCTTCAAAGCTAAATGAAAATCGAAAATTGGTTTGCTTTCATAACGTTGAAACAACGCGTTGATTTCAAATTGATTTTCCGTTAGTTTTGAAAGAATGACGCGTCTGACGTTGGTTCAACGTTAATTCGATGAGCAAAACAATGTCAGATCAACATTGTTTCGATGTCATATTTCCATGTTGATTCAATGTCAGTTTGCTATCTGGGATTTGTGGCGGTACTGTCTGCAATGGAAAACGTAACGAAAAGCGAGCTGAGTCGAGTCGAGGCGAGCTCGTACTGGTAATGGAAAAGTGCCATGGATGACATTTTGGTCATTATTTGGCTAAATAGCTGGGTTTCAGTCATGTGATTATTATGACGCGCAGAATTCAGATGGAGGGCAGGGAGTGTAAGAGCGCAATGGACGAGATGGAGGAAAGTCCGTACTGTACTACTTTACACGCTATTACAAGTGAAAGAAATAAACAAAAAACCAAACATTTGTTGGACGTGATCCTTACGTTATGAAGAGGAGCGATTTTTCAACTGAATTGCCATCAAGGCTGTAGATATCAGCAACTACCTCGTCTTACAGACATACTTTGACTTTACAAAGTTTGGAAACGTTACACGTTACACAAACAGTCACTTAAAGGGTTAGTTCACCCAAAAATGAAAACTCTGTCAGTATTTACTCACCCTCATGTTGTTCCAACCCCGTAAGACCTTTGTTCATCTTCGGAACACAAATTAAGATATTTAAGATATTAAGATCGCTCCTGCATACAGTCCGTAGGCTTCTTGAGGTACTGGCTCTTGCTGTCCCCGAAAAGTCATTAAAGACATCATTAAAATAGTCCAAGTGACTACAGGGGCTCAATCTTAACTTTATCAAACGACGAGAACACTTTTGTTTGCAAAAAAACAACAAAAATAACGACTTTATTTCAATTATTCACTTCCTTCTCCATGAGCCTGTAAGTCAGTTAACGTAGTGTGATTGCGTAGAGCTACGTCACACGTAGGCTCACTATTGGCCGACGCTGGTCATGTGTGTGTGATGCGTGTGACGTACAATAACAGAAGCTTACGCTATTAAACTAGTAACCTGACTCGCGCAGAGGGAGAAATAAACCAATAGTTGAAATAAAGTCGTTATTTTTGTTGTTTTTTGCGCACAAAAGTGTTCTCGTCGTTTGATAAACTTAAGATTGAGCCCCTGTAGTCACTTGGACTATTTTAACGATGTCTTTAATGACTTTTCGAGGACAGCAAGAGCCAGTACCTCAAGAAGCCTATGGACTAGTATACAGGAGCGATCTTAATATCTTAAATATCTTAATTTGTGTTCCGAAGATGAACTAAATACTGACAGAATTTTCATGTTTGGGTGAACTAACCCTTTAAGTTGTATTAACTCACCTTGTATCACTAATGTTACACACACAGGCATTTTCCCATTCGGCTCCTCCCGACCGCAGACGTAGGTTTGCAAGCCGTTTTTCGATCAATTTCTTGCATTTCCCCCCCCCTTATGAACAACAACTTTTGGTACACGATAAAAACTCCTTGTGGTTTGATCGATTCAAGTAACTATAAATGACTAAAAACACGGGCATTTTGAGTGTGTTATAGTGATTTCTAAATACAGCAAATCACTTCCTGCCCTCCATTTGCATTTCGCGCCATGGCAACGCAGTGGCGTGACGTCGTATGGAAACAAGCTATCAAAATGAGGGAACAAATAGGTACAAAATGGAAATCTCCTAAAATGAGAGTGTCTTTGGAAGTGATGCGACCTGCAGAATACAGAAGAAAACCTGTATCAGTGAAGTAAAGTAAAACGAGGGAAAGTATTAGTACAACGTGGCCATGATTACCTAAAATAAGGGAATGAATTGACAGTGAGCATGAATTAATAAGTCATGGGAATGAATTATAAATTTAGTGCCACAGTATCTATTGTGTTCTCGTGCATGTCATATGCGAGGCTCAATGGGATATTCCAGTTTTTTCAATTCAATTTTCAGTTCAATTAATTGTGTGTTTCACATAACTGATTTTTGGTGATTTTCTGTTGTAGTTTTGGTGTGAAGTGAACTATTCCTCTAAATATTAACAGCATGTGTGAGTGTCTTTGGGTCGACGATCCTGGCACGGTGTGTGAGTGTGTGTGTGTGAGGGCTCAGTGCGAGGAGCTGCGGTCGTTGGCCACGTCCTGCAGGCGTCGGAGCAGCGCCGTCTGGTTCTCCTGGCACAGCCGTTTGGCGGGCGACTGAAGCTCCTCCTCCAGGCCGATGCTGCGCTTCTTGGTGGGCGTCTCGCCCGTGCGGATCATCACGTTGATCTCGCGGAGCCGCTGTGGGACAGAGGGATCAGCGCTAAGAATGATGAACCTGAACAGGAGGCGTGTTTCCAGGAACGTTTTGCTCTTACGTTAGAGGGACTGGAGCTGACGGAGTAGAAGATCTTGTCCCGAGGAGAAATCGAGCAGCCGGTCTTGTGTGGAGAGATGTAGATGGAGTGATTGTGGGACAGGAGGACCCGGCGAGGAGAGCCAATGCGGAGAGAGGGATACGGACAGAGGGGAGGAGCTTCAGCCTGCACACACACACACACACACACACTGCAGTATTAAAACTATTTTCTTTTATATATATATACACATTAGGGGTGTGCGATATGACGATTTTTAATCGTGGACGATTAAAATGTCTCCACGATCTGCTTTTGAAGAAATATCGTAGTATCGTGTTACAGTGCATTCTATCAGTTCAGTTCTGGCGCCTCCGTCTCTCAACTGTACAACGCGACGTAGCCTACACATGATCACACGTTAAGGAATAGGTACGGGACACCGCAATTCACAAAAGTTCATTATTTGCATAAGCCTTGCCGGTTAAACATTTAATTCACGCGCTGATGCGCTGTTCTAACGTGCGCTTTCCTGACCGCATACCCCCGACGCTCACAGGCACTAGAAGTCTGTCAAACAGCGCCTGAAGACTGGACTAAGTTATCTCTCGAGTCTTATTAAGCTAATACTGTTAAATACACACAATGTTTACATAAACAGGCTATGTCTAAAGTGAAAGCAAACATTTGAGAGAATATCTGGTGTAATATGCGTCTATATTAAACGCGTCGCGTGCTGGTCTAAAAGCGACAGGAATAAATAGTAGCCTACTGCCGCTTGTCCTTAAAGGGATAGTTCACAAAAAAAAAAAAAAAAAAAAAAAAAAAATATCCGTCATTATTTACTTACTCTAATGTTGTTCCAAACCTGTATTAATTTCTTTCTTGTGCTGAACACAAAAGACTTTTTTTTTTTAATGTGGGTAACCAAACAGTTGCTGGTCCCCATTAACTTCCAGGAGAGAACCTATAAAAAAAAACTATAAGGGGACCAGCAACTGTTCGGTTACCCACATTATTCAAAATAACTTTTATTTTCAACAGAAGAAAGAAACTTATTCGGGTTTAAAACATCTTGAGAGAGTAAATTAAGACAATTTTCATTTTTGAGGGAACTATCCCTTTAGTGTTAATAAAAAAAAAAAAAAAAAAAAAAAAAAAAACACAAGGAGAAAATCACTCACTGACTGAGAACTTTAATATATCTTTAATAAGAATCAATTTATTCAGTGAAGTCTATGTAGTGTTTTAATTTCATATTTGTTCATTTAATTACTTCAATGCAACTGCTAAATACACCTACTGCATCTGAAAAAATAAAGCACTATTTATTTAATATGAATATTAATTTGTGTAATGTTTATCTTGTCTTATTTTTTTAATAACAAAGAAAATAATGATAAAGATTTTTATCTTCGCCACTGGCCTAAATGTGTGGCTTTCTTTTTTCTTTTGTTACCTAAGGCTTTGTTTTTAACATAGGGACATTAGTTTGGCTGTAACGAACAGCCACTTGCAAAATATTAAAACCAACTTGAAAAAGAATCGTGATAAAAAATCGTGATCGTGATTTTCCTAAAAAAAAATCGTGATATGATATTTTTTCCATATCGCCCACCCCTAATATACATACATTAGGGTGCTGTCGATTTAACGTGTTAACTTCATTAGTTAGTTAAGGAAAAATAATAACCAGTGAGTTAATTAATTTTAAAATGTTTGCACAATTTTGCTGACTTTTTCTGAATAGTACTACCTGTGAAGCAGAAGAGTGGCAATGAACAGTGGTGTTTTGTTTCTGAATGAATACGTTTTGAGCGAATCATTCGAGTAAACCAATGATTCAGTGACCCAGTCATAAAGAGAGACTTGCACATGTAAAGATCTTTGCAGGAAAGTTTAAATTCCTGAATCAAATTAATCAAATGAATGAACGATTCAATGACTCACTCATTTAGACACTTACCGCCACCTACTGGCAGATGTAGTTTCTTATTTACAGACATTTCATACAAAAAATCATATTTTGGGGATTGTTTGCCCAAAAATGTACTCAAGAATTTTGGTAAACAAACTGTTTTGATTTGTAAATATATCTAATATTTCAGTATTTTCTGAAGAAATACGTCCAGTGTAGACACACTAGAAAATAAACTAGACTGTAGTTATAACCACACAAGTTTGTGGATGTTGGTTGCAACTACAGAAATGCAGGATCATTTCTATGTTTATAGTCGCGACCACAGTGCTTTTGGGAAAGGCACCCCTGAGTAATTCTGATTGGTTAGGTTGTTGCTACTAGCAGTGTTGCAGTACTTGAGCCCGTCGTGAGTCCAAGACAATGCGGGCCCTATTTTAACGATCTGTAACGTAAATATCAAGCGCGAAGCGCAAGTAACTTTGTGGGCGGGTCTTGGGCGCTGTTGCTATTTTACCGGCAGGATAAATGACCCCTTTAAAAGGGGTTGGTCTGAAGTAACTTCATTATTCATAGGTGTGGTTTGGGCATAACATGAAATAAACCAATAAGAGCGTCATCCAACATACCCTTTAAGAGCAGGTGCGCATGTTGTGTGACGGATTGTTATTATTATGGCGGATTTACCAGACGCGCACCAGGAGCGGTTCACAGCCGAGGAGACCGACGTTCTTGTCAGGGCAGTGAAAGACAGAGAGATTGTTATAATGTATGATTTGCAAAAATAAAAACTGCTGCACCCGCTACATTATGGCCAAGCATGCGCGCTTAAAGGTACAATACGCAGGATTTTTGCAGTAAAATATCCAAAAACCACCGGGCCAATGTTATATATTTAGTTTAATTGATTACTTACAATATCCCAAATGTTTCCAACTATTTGTAAATCGTGAGAAAATTGCGATTTTTAACCAAGGAAACGGGGCGTGTGAGCAGGGGTGAGGAGTCGCCAGTCAATGACGTCATATCCGCGTTACCGCCAGGTTTGACCTCGTACTGCAACAGTAACCATGGCGACAGATGTGGACAACTGGGTCGGTTATGCCCGTTATGCGTGCTCAACTGCATGAGCGTCCCTAGCAGGGTTTTGTTCAAACATTATGAACCATGGCAAGCAGACTTTGAGACAAAAAGAGGACTAGAACGAAGATCAACATCTTTCTAGATGCCGAGAGCTCCACGTCCGCGACTAACTTCGACTTGACAGAGACGCGAGTGTTGCATGTTACTTGAGCAAACAGGTGAGCAAATCAATGTATCAATGTTATATAGTTCAACATGATGAAAAGTTAGAATATGATCTGTATGTTATTCTCTAATGTTAATCTAGCTTGGTCACATACAGCCAAGAAACAACCTAACGAACAACATTCAACACACACAAATGCCGTTTAGTGCGATAGTGAAACTGTTAGAGCGAGTGAAGCAGCGCTGCGTTACCTCAAGTTTAATTCCTCTAATAAACTGACCTGTGTGAGTAATTCAGCGTGTAGTTCGGTAGAATTAAATGTCCTTATTATTTTATATCCGCGGGACTCGCGTTGCGTATGGCGCTAGTATACGTCTAGCAATCGCTCCCTGCTTCATATTACAGTCATGTTAAAAACATCAATGTATTCACTCATCCATAAAAGATCCAACAGCTTGACGACAAGATCCATAATTCTGCTTAATGCGGAATATACGTCATTAATATACGCCTTTGTTATTGTAAGACGTTAGCGACCCCTGGTGGCGAAGCAATCTTGCATATTGGACCTTTAAAATAGCATTAAAAAACAATGTGCAACGCGCCACTGACTTCAGAATAGGTTTTTTCTGGTCAGTGGTGCAATTGTTTTCTGGAACTGCAAGATAGCACTAGGGAATGTTTGCGCCGGAACTAGCCTCCTTTTTACGCCGACCCGCCCAGGGACAGAGGTGGAAGTAACGAATTACAACTACTCAGATTACTGTAATTAAGTAGTTTTTTCGTGTACTTGTACTTTTATGAGTACATTTTTTAGTCTGTAATTTTCCTTGTACTTGAGTACAAATTAAGTTAAGTAATGTACTTCACTACTTTAAAAATCCCATTAATTACAAAGTACTTGTACAATTTGAATTCAACAATTATTCAAATCTTTGACCAGCATTTGGGTATCCAATGGAAATAACTGATCTTGGGCGGGCCAATAAAAACCCTTGTATTTGGATCGGGAAAAAAGCCCGGTTCCTGGAGAGCTATATTCGTCCTCACACGTCCTTCAGTTTGTATTTTAGTGTTATCAAAGAACTTTGCCGTAATGGACATGGACATTCGAGACACTGAATTCATTGAAAATTATGAAGAAATACGAGATGACGAGTGCCCATGACCCCACATGGAGGAGTTGTTCTTATACAGAGGAAGGAAAGGAGACGTTTTATAGAAACTTTGTTTCTGCAGTGATATGTGATAGTTCAGTTGTTTTTGTTTTTAAAGTTGGGTAGACCTCACGATAATTTGACTAAAAACATCACTTGAAACATGAGCTTCAGCGTTACTCAGGTGACAAGCACATATACCGTAATAAAGATTTAGCATTGTAAACTTAGATTAAAAAGTTATATTGTATGTCATTGTCAACACATTGTTTTATTAATATTGAATCCGTGTTTTCAGCTTAGAATGAAGAGTTTAATAATGACTCTTTCATAAAAACAGTGACTTGCCGGCTATGACCCACTGGCATAACAGTGTAACTGCACTGATTGACAGTCTGTCTAGATGGCACATTTGTGTCAGTGCTAATTGCTGATAACTTTTGAAACTTTTGAAATATTAGTAGGGTACGTTTGGAAATCTTTATTGTAAAAAAAAAGAAAAAAAAAGTTTATACATAAAATAACCCAATAAGCTTATTTATTTTGCATTATAACTCATTAATAATAATAATCATATTAGACCATTTTTATAACTTGGTTTCCATAAAAGTAAATAAATATCACAGGCTAAAAGTAATTAGTAATTAGTACTTGAGTAGTTTTTGAGAGGGGTACTTTGTACTTTTACTTAGGTACATTTTTAACACCAGTACTTTTGCTTGTAATCGAGTATTATTTTAGCAACTACTTGTACTTGTACTTGAGTACAAATTTTCAGTACTCTTTCCACCTCTGCCCAGGGAGCGCAAGTTCATTCCCTGGTTTACCGGCGTGCGACTTTGGAGGGAAAAAGCCCGCTTTGCGCGGGTGTAAAATAGGAAAGATACATGCGTCAGTGTCATTTGCGCCGGGTGCAAGAAAGGGCCCAATATTTTCTGGTCATTGTCATGGACTTGACTCGGACTTTAGGCCGCAGTAATACACAGGACAGGCAATAGTTACCCCATTTTTGAGTGAGTTGCTGGAGTAGCGGAGAGCGAACGGTTTGATCTGTTTGATGTAGACGTGGTTGTAGAAGCGTATGAGGTCTCCCCTGTCCTCGTCCTGCTCCTGGGGGCCCCCGGGGGCCCGGGTCGGGGTGGAGGGGGCGCTGCTGGGCTGGGGGATGGGGAGAGTACTGCTGGAGCGCATGGACACCGGACTGCTCTCGCCGCTGGCTGTACAACACACAAACACCACAGCACTCAACAATCAAAATCAAGTCCTGTAAGCAGTGTTGTGCTCCAGTCTGTCTCAAGTCCCAGTCCAAGACCATCTATGACTAGGCAAGACCAGCTCCAAATGGTCCTGAATTTGAAACTGAAATTGAGTTTTTGGACTTGAAAGAGATTGACTTCGGTCCAAGTCTGGTCTTGTTCAGACGTGGGCACAACAACACTGCATGTAGGCCTATGAAACAGTCATAATATTTTCCAACTTAAACCTTTGTTGTATCCATAACTTATCATTACTGAGGGAATGTGCACAACATGCTAAGTTTATTACAATGTTATTACTATTTTAGTAATTAAAATCACATACATGAACCCCAAAAAAAAAAAAAAACCAGAGTGATGCAAGAGAAAAATGTATGGGATATGAACATATTCCATATAATCTTATGAGTATTACCAGAATTAACTCTCATTACCAGAATTAGAAACTCTCAAGTCTCTCATGATTGCTCAAAAACAGTCAAAATGTATGAAATCAACAGATATATTTTCTAACAAATAAAAATATCTATATTACACTGAAATTTTTTCAAAACAACATATTCATCTTATCTTCCTTGCATTCATTTTCACTTTCATATTAAAATGATAATTGTCATGCTTCAATGGTTTATCAACAGGTGTGCATATTCAAAAAGTAAATCCCAAAACTGTGTGTGAGATATGGGAAAGATGATACATTTATACATTTATAGTATTTTTGAGACCAAAACCCATCATGTCTAAAGCCTCAGTAGAAAACCAGGTCCAAATGTGTAACTTTTTCTATTTAAATGGGTTTATCTTTTATCATTATTTATAGGGTTGGGTATCATTTGAATTTGAACGATTCTGATTCCGATTCCGATTCCTTGTTTCGATTCCGGTTCCTAACGATTCTCGATTTCGATTCTTTTAAGAGGCAGGGTCAAAAAAGTTTAGCTAACCTTGCTAACCAACGGTCTTTCCGAAGGAAATACTCCTTCTGTCACAAATACTTGTCACAAATTTTGCCGAGATTTCGTTAATTTTTAGAAAAGTGAAGCCACACTTTGGATCGCTGACATAAGCTACTCATGTTCGACTCGCGCGGTTATGCCAACACTTCCGGTAGACGCTTCTTCGTTGGTGTTGTTCAACGGTTTCTTCTTCCGCTCGGCGGACTGTGAATATCGAAACTAGGAATTGAAATTTTAACTTTTGAACGATTCCGGGAAAAACGAAAAGTTAGTCCCGGTTCCAATCGATACTCGATTCTCGATACCCAACCCTATTTAGTATCTAAAAAAAATTAAAAATAATAGTCTGGGCTTATTTACACTAAAATAATTTTTTATTAATTCCTCGAAACAGGCCAGATGAGGGTTTGAGGGATCAAACACTGGAAGCGTGCGAGTGAACTGCACTGTCGATTTGCACATAGTGCTAAAACCAGCGACTGACACATGACACGTCCAGCGCCACACGTGCGTTACCTTGCTCATGTCCTCCTTCGGTGGGCGAGCGCTGTCTGTGGGGTTTTTCACCGGTTCCTGAATGCCGTCTTTTCCTCCCAGAGATCAACACACTCCTGTACACCTGAGACACCATTGACATCCTCATTAATACCATTATCACCTTTACCAGTGTTTGTACACGAGGCCGAACGACACACTCACGCTGCTGCTGGCCTGAGGCTGAGACCTGTAGCACTTCATGATGTTCTGGAAGGACTTGTCCTCTTTCGTCACCTAACAATGGACAAAACAGCGCTGTAACACACACCTCGCTCCCCACATATATGGAATGCCAAAGCTGACTTAATTAAAAATAAATATATACATAAATAAATATATGAAGAAATGTAAAAAAAGCAAAAACACTAAAATAAAAACATAAATAAATATACGAAGAAATGTAAAAAAGTACAAATAAATGAGTATTTATACTTTTATTTCCATATTTATGTACAATTGTATTTTTTCACACATTTATTTATTCCTACATTTATTCATTTATTAATTTCCACTTTTATTTATTTCCACATTCATTTATGTATTTGTTTTTATGTCTACATTTATTTATTTTCACATTTATTTATTTCCACATTTATTTATTCCAACATTTCTTTCTCCATATGTTAATGAGGGGGGCGTGTTTTAACTCAGACATTAGCAATCGACCTCAGAGTGGCAGTGCTGAAGATTTGAGGCCACAGTGACACCTTGTGGTGTGTGACCAAACGAAACGCAAGAGCTGTGCAGGCAATATCACATTTTAAGTCATGTGTATCACCCTAACTGTAGCCTATGTAGGGTAGGCTATATAGGGTTAACACACATAGAATACGAATACCCCCCTCATTAGAATACGGAGAAAGAAAGAAATGTGGAAATAAATAAATGTAGAAATAAACAAATGTGAAAATAAATAAATGTAGACATAAAAACATAAATATATAAATGAATGTGGAAATAAATAAAAGTGGAAATAAATAAATGAATAAATGTAGAAATAAATAAATAAATAAATGTGTGAAAAAATACAATTATACATAAATATGGAAATAAAAGTATAAATACTCAAAAAATTTCTTTGTATATTTATTTATGTATATTTATTTTAGTATTTTTGCTTTTTTACATTTCTTCGTATATTTATTTATGTAATGTATATATTTATTTTTAATTAAGTCAGCTTTGGCATTCCATACACATAGACTGTTTAATGAAACAAAAATGTAATGTTCTGAAATCGCGAGGATTGTGAGTTTATCAACATTTGACCATCCATTTTCACATATCAATGTCTTAATGTGAACGACATAAATGTATTGGTCTTTGGTACAGTAGCAACAACAGTCAATGTTGTGAAAGTATTCTACATCTGCATACAAATGTTTCTAGTTTGCAATAAAGACTGCTACACTCAGACCCAGCTTCGACTCTGCTGCAACCAGCCTGTGACAATATGTACATTTTGTAATATTTAGACCACCTCTATTGATTGCAATCAGGGTGTGAAGAGAGTTTTAACTAGTATAACAAAGAGTGTTTATGAAAAGCATTGCCTAGCATACCCTTGACGACACACATGTAAATAACCTCTGACCGATGAATGAAGCAAACACCTTAGTCATGACGTAGACGGCACACATGAGGAGCTGGTCCAGATGCCGGTCCATCATCAGGTCAGTGCAGTGCACCAGTGAATACTCGAAGCACGTCCAGATCTTCCTGCGCAGGTCTGCGCTGATGTCCAGTTTCGCACACAGGTCTCTGAGGCGCACACTAGCCAGGTGATACACCTGATGGGGGAAGGGATTATTCCTTAATCAATGATGTCTAATTGTATGAATGATTCCCTTGTATGAAACAAAAGTCAGAAAAATATTTTTGAAAAGGAAGAGTTTATTGAACCTTTAGGGCCAGATTTACTGAACAGGGCAGATTAGCGAGAGAACGCAACTCTGAACGAGCACTGATGGGTGTGGGAAGTTATGCGCTTGATCTACTGATGACGAAAACTGATAAAAAATGATAAAACACTATATATGAATTAAAACTGTAGGAGGAGTTCATTAAAGGCCTGAAAATGGCGAAAACTGCACAAAAATCGAAGAGGAAGATCAAAAATGGCTGACTTCCTGTTGTGTTTAGCGATATGCTCCAAGATACTTTTTTGTAGGTCTTGGGTCATTACATGTATGTACCAAATTTCGTACACATACGTGAAACGTAGCGGCAGGCGCACTCCGTTGAAGCTTTATAGGTGGTGCTATCGAGCCATTTTGCCCCGCCCAATTCTGAAACGCATATCAGATGTAAATTTTCGCCAGTTCTGACGCGCGTGCAAATTTTCTTAAGTTTTCATGCATGTTTAGGCCCTCAAAAATATGATTCATTTCAGAGAAATTCCAAGAGTGTTCTCACACTATCGGTGCTCGGGCCCTAATAATCAACGATATGTATAGATAAACCTAAGTTGCCAGTGAGTATTCATCTTGAAATATTATTAACAATATTGGGTTTCACTTTATTTTGATGGTCCCTTTAACACATTCTGTTGACTATACCGGCCAAACCGTACATATTGTGAAACGATGATGTCATCACACCACGTGTCAGCATTAGTCACACGTAGGGTTGGGTATCGTTTGAATTTGAACGATTCTGATTCCGATTCCGATTCCTTGTTTCAATTCCGGTTCCTAACGATTCTCGATTCCGAATCTTTTAAGAGGCAGGGTCAAAAAAGTTTAGCTAACCTTGCTAACCAACGGTCTTTCTGAAGGAAATAATCCTTTCTGAATGAAATAATCCTGTCACAAATACTCCTTCTGTCACAAATTTTGCATTTTGCCGAGATCTCGTTATTTTTAGAAAAGTGAAGCCACACTTTGGACCGCCGACGTAAGCTACTCATGTTCGACTCGCGCGGTTATGCCAACACTTCCGGTAGACGCTTCTTCGTTGGTGTTGTTCAGCGGTTTCTTCTTCCGCTCAGCGGACTGTGAATATCGAAACTAGGAATCGAAATTTTAACTTTTGAACGATTCCGGGAAAAACGAAAAGTTAGTCCCGATTCCAATCGATACTCGATTCTCGATACCCAACCCTAGTCACACGTAACAGCAACAACAATGGCGGAATATATGCTTGTGTTCACGCTGCAGAAGCTACTGAGCCTATTAGCTTTCCTAAAGCACAATCTTCGGCTCCTATGCTCCTACGGTGAGCTGTCTTCGTCTTCACCTAGCGGTCTTGTTGGCCTCGTATAGAGCGCGCAAGGTTACACGCATGCTCCACGTCTTCTTCTCCTTGTTTAGAGTATCTCTGTGGCAGAATTACAGCGCCACATACTGGTCTAGCATGTATACCACATCGTTTTCAGTCGGTTTCAGTGGTTACGTGTGTACGCATATATTTCCTGAGACGACGCCGTGTTTACGAAAAATAATTTAGAACGAGGAAAAAAAAGATTGGATAGAGAAAGCTCTGGATTCGTGTGGATGTGGCCTTATGGCGCTTTTCCACTGCATAGTACGGTACGGTTCGGCTCATTACGGTTCGACTCGGTGCGGAACAGTTCGGCTCGCTTCGCGTTTCCACTACGTGGTACGACTCGACTCGGTACTGATCGGTTCGCTCCGTGTCTCGTGTCTCGTGTCGCAAATCCAATGACGCTAGTAGTGACGCTGGTAGTGACGATTCTGTCTGACCAATCAGTGATCTGCAGTGTTTCACGTCACATTTTAGCTTGGAACCTCAACAGACCAGGTACCATTTAAAGCGACCCGAAGCGAAGCGTACTGTACCGTACCATGCAGTGGAAAAGCACCACAAGTGAGCCGCACACAACCAAACCGTACCGTACTATGCAGTGGAAAAGCGCCTTTAGTGTACCTTGCGGAAGAACAGGCAGAGAGAGCCGGTCTTCTGCGCCCGTTTGGTGGGTGTTCCCTGCTGAGGGCTCTTCTTGTCCGGTTTGGCAGGGCTGAGGTTGTTCTGGACCGGCCCTGCGTGTGTTGCCGTCAGGGTGCCCGTCAGAGCCTGGGCACTGAGGGTTGGCAGCGCCCCCCCACCCTGACCTGTCACGCTCACCTGCACCGGGATAAATGTGATGCCACCGCTCTCATTTGCTATTCCTGAAAACAGTGTAAACAAAGATGTAAATAATGAAAGTTTGTACAACATTGAAATGAAATGTTTCCTCTGAACCCCTCCACCTCCCCCAGCTCCCCCTGCCTGGATCTGTGACATGACCTGTGCATGTCTACTCACGCAGCAGCAGAAACTGTATCTCACATGCCCACAGCAGTGTGTATGTTGGTGGCAGTAGCACCAAAGCAGATCTAGTCTACCAAGACCAATGACATTAACAGTGCCATGTTCATCAACATGCTAAAACTATTTCGAAAGTTGTCCTTTACAATGCAATCTGCGAGCCATCACGTGATTACTGCATGGCACAAGCTGATTGGCTTCTGCTTAACCTGGAGCCATCGCGATTGCTTGCTCAACATTTAACTTTGGTTCAGTGTTTGCTGTAGGCTAGTCCCGTAGCACGCTATGAGGCCCTGTCCCAAATGGCACACGTCTATTGCATGTCCCTTAAAGGGATACTTCTTCTTCCTTCTCAGGAAACAACTCAAAAACTCATTTCCCTAGGAGGCTACGCCTACCGCTAACAGAGCGCAGTAGTTAAACAACAAGTCTAGGCTACTAGTGAGTCTCGTGATGAGTCTGCCCGAAAATGTGTTTGTTTACTGTCATGTTTATGTTAAAGTCATGTTTACTGTGGCGAGCGGGACGAGTGAGGCCCGCGGGAGAACGGCGCGAGTCATGTTTACTGTGGCGAGCGGGACGAGTGAGGGCCGCGGGAGAACGGCGCGAGTCATGTTTACTGTGGCGAGCGGGACGAGTGAGGGCCGCGGGAGAACGGCGCGAGTCATGTTTACTGTGGCGAACGGGACGAGTGAGGGCCGCGGGAGAACGGCGCAAGTCATGTTTACTGTGGCGAACGGGACGAGTGAGGGCCGCGGGAGAACGGCGCGAGTCATGTTTACTGTGGCGAGCAGGACGAGTGAGGGCCGCGGGATAACGGCGCGAGTCATGTTTACTGTGGCGAGCGGGACGAGTGAGGGCCGCGGGAGAACGGCGCGAGTCATGTTTACTGTGGCGAGCGGGACGAGTGAGGGCCGCGGGAGAACGGCGCGAGTCATGTTTACTGTGGCGAGCGGGACGAGTGAGGGCCGCGGGAGAACGGCGCGAGTCATGTTTACTGTGGCGAGCGGGACGAGTGAGGGCCGCGGGAGAACGGCGCGAGTCATGTTTACTGTGGCGAGCGGGACGAGTGAGGGCCGCGGGAGAACGGCGCGAGTCATGTTTACTGTGGCGAGCGGGACGAGTGAGGGCCGCGGGAGAACGGCGCGAGTCATGTTTACTGTGGCGAGCGGGACGAGTGAGGGCCGCGGGAGAACGGCGCGAGTCATGTTTACTGTGGCGAACGGGACGAGTGAGGGCCGCGGGAGAACGGCGCGAGTCATGTTTACTGTGGCGAACGGGACGAGTGAGGGCCGCGGGAGAACGGCGCGAGTCATGTTTACTGTGGCGAGCGGGACGAGTGAGGGCCGCGGGAGAACGGCGCGAGGCATGTTTACTGTGGCGAGCGGGACGAGTGAGGGCCACGGGAGAACGGCGCGAGTCATGTTTACTGTGGCGAGCGGGACGAGTGAGGGCCGCGGGAGAACGGCGCGAGTCATGTTTACTGTGGCGTGCGGGACGAGTGAGGGCCGCGGGAGAACGGCGCGAGTCATGTTTACTGTGGCGAGCGGGACGAGTGAGGGCCGCGGGAGAACGGCGCGAGTCATGTTTACTGTGGCGAGCGGGACGAGTGAGGGCCGCGGGAGAACGGCGCGAGTCATGTTTACTGTGGCGAGAGGGACGAGTGAGGGCCGCGGGAGAACGGCGCGAGTCATGTTTACTGTGGCGAGCGGGACGAGTGAGGGCCGCGGGAGAACGGCGCGAGTCATGTTTACTGTGGCGAGCGGTACGAGTGAGGGCCGCGGGAGAACGGCGCGAGTCATGTTTACTGTGGCGAGCGGGACGAGTGAGGGCCGCGGGAGAACGGCGCGAGTCATGTTTACTGTGGCGAGCGGTACGAGTGAGGGCCGCGGGAGAACGGCGCGAGTCATGTTTACTGTGGCGAGCGGTACGAGTGAGGGCCGCGGGAGAACGGCGCGAGTCATGTTTACTGTGGCGAGCGGGACGAGTGAGGGCCGCGGGAGAACGGCGCGAGTCATGTTTACTGTGGCGAGCGGGACGAGTGAGGGCCGCGGGAGAACGGCGCGAGTCATGTTTACTGTGGCGAGCGGGACGAGTGAGGGCCGCGGGAGAACGGCGCGAGTCATGTTTACTGTGGCGAGCGGGACGAGTGAGGGCCGCGGGAGAACGGCGCGAGTCATGTTTACTGTGGCGAGCGGGACGAGTGAGGGCCGCGGGAGAACGGCGCGAGTCATGTTTACTGTGGCGAGCGGGACGAGTGAGGGCCGCGGGAGAACGGCGCGAGTCATGTTTACTGTGGCGAGCGGGACGAGTGAGGGCCGCGGGAGAACGGCGCGAGTCATGTTTACTGTGGCGAGCGGGACGAGTGAGGGCCGCGGGAGAACGGCGCGAGTCATGTTTACTGTGGCGAGCGGGACGAGTGAGGGCCGCGGGAGAACGGCGCGAGTCATGTTTACTGTGGCGAACGGGACGAGTGAGGGCCGCGGGAGAACGGCGCGAGTCATGTTTACTGTGGCGAACGGGACGAGTGAGGGCCGCGGGAGAACGGCGCGAGTCATGTTTACTGTGGCGAGCGGGACGAGTGAGGGCCGCGGGAGAACGGCGCGAGTCATGTTTACTGTGGCGAGCGGGACATGTGAGGGCCGCGGGAGAACGGCGCGAGTCATGTTTACTGTGGCGAACGGGACGAGTGAGGGCCGCGGGAGAACGGCGCGAGTCATGTTTACTGTGGCGAGCGGGACGAGTGAGGGCCGCGGGAGAACGGCGCGAGTCATGTTTACTGTGGCGAGCGGGACGAGTGAGGGCCGCGGGAGAACGGCGCGAGTCATGTTTACTGTGGCGAGCGGGACATGTGAGGGCCGCGGGAGAACGGCGCGAGTCATGTTTACTGTGGCGAGCGGGACGAGTGAGGGCCGCGGGAGAACGGCGCGAGTCATGTTTACTGTGGCGAACGGGACGAGTGAGGGCCGCGGGAGAACGGCGCGAGTCATGTTTACTGTGGCGAACGGGACGAGTGAGGGCCGCGGGAGAACGGCGCGAGTCATGTTTACTGTGGCGAGCAGGACGAGTGAGGGCCGCGGGAGAACGGCGCGAGTCATGTTTACTGTGGCGAGCGGGACGAGTGAGGGCCGCGGGAGAACGGCGCGAGTCATGTTTACTGTGGCGAACAGGACGAGTGAGGGCCGCGGGAGAATGGCTCGAGTCATGTTTACTGTGGCGAACGGGACGAGTGAGGGCCGCGGGAGAACGGCGCAAGTCATGTTTACTGTGGTGAGCAGGACGAGTGAGGGCCGCGGGAGAACGGCGCGAGTCATGTTTACTGTGGCGAACGGGACGAGTGAGGGCCGCGGGAGAATGGCTCGAGTCATGTTTACTGTGGCGAACGGGACGAGTGAGGGCCGCGGGAGAATGGCTCGAGTCATGTTTACTGTGGCGAACGGGACGAGTGAGGGCCGCGGGAGAATGGCTCGAGTTATGTTTACTGTGGCGAGCGGGGCGAGTGAGGGCCGCGGGAGAACGGCGCGAGGCTGGTGGCGTGATTACCGATGAGCGACACCTGTGAGACGTAACAGTCTCGTATCTCTCACGGAGGTGCCGGGATTTTCTCAGCAATGGTAAAACACACATCAACCGATCACTTGTTTAGCGTTCATGTAAACTACATTCAGATTCACCAATCTGCATAAATTCAGTTAGATTGAAACAAAAGGTGTGCATGTAAACAATGAATGGCGACTGCAGAAAGCAAAAGCTGAATCCCAGACATCCCATGACGGCCGGACATGTCCGGGAAAAAGAGGAAGGTAACCCCTAAAGTTACTACTCGGGTTTCTCCACAGAACAAGAGACTGCTAGCTTAGCTTCCAAAAAAAGTTGGCTGAAACTATCCCTGCGTCCCAATTCGCATACTATCCGTCCTAAATAGTATTCGAAAATAGAATTAGTACGTCCCAAATCGTAGTTTGTTGAAATGAGTGTTTCAAAGATACCCGGATGGTCTACTTTTTCCGGTCAGAATCCGAAGTGTAGATCGATGCACACTCAAACGGCTGATGTTGCCCACAAACCATTGCGCGTTGGACGAGGATTCGGTTAGAACTACAAACACGAGTAAAAAGTGTTAAAAAACTACAGACACGTAGTCGATACGGAGGACGCGCGAGTCCCCGCGGTTGTGTAGAGAGGTTTAGATAAAGAGCTTTGAGTGATTAATTATCAGTATCTAATAGGGGTGTAACGGTACACAAAAATCACGGTTCGGTACGTACCTCGGTTTTAAAGTCACGGTTCGGTACGTTTTCGATACAGCAAAAAGAAAGAAATGCCAGAGAAATTTCCTATTTGTTTAAAGAATTTTTTTTTTTAAATAAGTGTGAGTTTTCCTAGATCTTGAAATCTTCAGGTTTATAAATAGGGGTCATCTTTGAAGGATGAACAAATAATGTTTTGGTCATCACATTAAAAATAACATTTAAATATATATTTATTTATATAATATTTGAATTTTGAAGTGCTGGAAAAAGATGTGTGAAGTACTTGAAAGCATTTCACCATTCCAGCCAAACTGGTTCCAGTTAGTGTTACTATATTAAATCCATGGTGAATGTTGCTGGTCTGTGGACGTAAAGTACTAGTTCATTCACGGCACAATGTTTCTCCTGGTTTCCATGACAGCGCTGTTTGATCTAATAGAGATCTACGGTTAATAACGGAGAAATGTGAATCCATCTCACTAGATCTGGCAGCGATGTTATTACCTCAGTGGCGAATTCAAATGTTTTCTTTACCGGATCTCTTAGCGCGGTGTGGTAACAGTGTTGCTTGATCGAGATCGGCTCGCGCTGCACAGATGTTGCTGGTCCGAACTGATAAACGATCCGTGAAGCAAATAACGAGGAGCGCAGTTTCATTCTGCTTTCATTACGCTTGCCATTTGGATGTTGCGCAGCGTTGTGTTGGCCGCGTCAGCACGAATTTTGCCGGCAAGAAAAATGGTCCAAGCAATCGTTCGGTTTGTATGCGTACCGAACCGGAAGCCTCGAACCGAAACGGTTCAATACGAATACATGTACCGTTACACCCCTAGTATCTAACCAAACGAAAATGAATTTATTCAATGTTGTCCACATTATATTTCATTTGCAGCAGCACTGTGAACTTTTGTAAAGACACGTTTAGCCATTACGTTTTAAATGCATCATTATATTCAAATTGCAAACACGAGGAGAGCATGAAAAACCCACAACTGGCAGATGAACGTGCTCTCCGAAACGGTAGGAAATAAAATTAGATAGAATGGAGGATTTTAACTGTGACATGATGATTGACAGGGCAGTTTATGGTGACAGGATGCACGCAGCACGCGACAGAGCTGTCTGTTAAAGATGACCTGATAGTACGTCCCAAAGCTTGCCTACTCTTTTGCTACACACTCAAAAGTATGCACTTTTTCCTCACAAAAAGAGTACATACTTTTAGGGCGTAGTATAAGTAAGCGAATTGGGACGCAGTATATGTGTTCATTCTGTGAGTGAGATCCACCCTCTATGGGCGGGTTGAGAACATGCGTCCCGCCCAGACCCAGACAGTCTCTGGCCAAATAATCATCCAATGACGCGAAATGACTATTTTTTCTAGACAAAAAATACATAAATCTCTCGTATTAGGGGGATATGAGGGTGGAAAGCACGGTAATTCGAAAATACTACAGGTTTTCTACTTTCTACTATAGGGCTGGGGTAAGCGATTATTAACTAAACGATTAGTTGGGCGATTATTTTATCGATTAGTCGACTAATCTAATGACTAATTGGACGACTAATATAAAGAATATTTTTTCCTGCTGCTCAATTAATAAAAAAAACAACATCTCAAATAAATACTGGCATACTGAATCAAGATACTATAAACTGGCTAACGTTAGTCTAATGTTATGTATTTAAACACCATCATTATAACTCTACAACCGCCAAAACCGTGTTATTAAAATATTTTTTACAAACATTTTTTATCATAGAGAATGTTTAAATATTAATATCAGCTGAGGAGGGAAACGGAGTCGGAGGCGGAGTTCACCTACTGATCAGAGCGCATGCTGACACGGAGTAAAGCCTTGTTTATACTCGACACGTCCGCACGAGCGCGAATGTGCGCACGGCAAAAATGACGCGTTGGGTGCGCAAGACCAGAAAGACTGTGGCTGGCTGTGTGTACGCCTTTTTTTTTGTAACAGCGCGCCCGGCGCCGCGTCCGGGAACGACTTCAAGCCGAATCTGCCCGAGCTTGTACGTCTCACCACACCGGCACCCAGTTTGCGCATCTAAATTGCATTTTTTTTTCTTAAGGGTTTGTTTACTGTGTGTGATTCATTTAATGGATAACACATTGACTTCTAGTTGTCTTCGTCCTCTATTCTGCAATGTTTCAGTCTCCCACGTGTGTGTGGCAAGCTGTACCGCCGGGAACATGCAAAAAATAAATAAATAAAGAAGCGTCGACGCAAAAATATGACGTCGACGCAATTTTCACGTCGAATCATCGACGCGCCGCTACAGCACTACTCTACTAGCTTAAAGGGTTAGTTCACCCAAAAATGAAAATTCTGTCAGTATTTACTCACCCTCATGTTGTTCCAACCCCGTAAGACCTTCGTTCATCTTCGGAACACAAATTATAATATTTAAGATATTAAGATCGCTCCTGCATACAGTCCATAGGCTTCTTGAGGGACTGGCTCTTGCTGTCCCCGAAAAGTCATTAAAGACATCGTTAAAATAGTCCAAGTGACTACAGTGACTCAATCTTAAGTTTATCAAATGACGAGAACACTTTTGTGCGCAAAAAAACAACAAAAATAACGACTTTATTTCAACTATTCGTTTATTTCTCCCTCTGCGCGAGTCAGGTTACTAGTTTAATAGCGTAAGCTTCTGTTATTGTACGTCACACAGCATCACACACACATGACCAGCGTCGGCCAATAGTGAGCCTACGTGTGACGTAGCTCTACGCAATCACACTACGTTAACGGACTACAGGCTCATGGAGAAGGAAGTGAATAGTTGAAATAAAGTCGTTATTTTTGTTGTTTTTTTGAGCACAAAAGTGTTCTCGTCGTTTGATAAACTTAAGATTGAGCCCCTGTAGTCACTTGGACTATTTTAACGATGTCTTTAATGACTTTTCGAGGACAGCAAGAGCCAGTCCCTCAAGAAGCCTATGGACTAGTATGCAGGAGCGATTTTAATATCCTAAATATCTTAATTTGTGTTCCGAAGATGAACGAAGGGTTGGAACAACATGAGGGTGAGTAAATACTGATAGAATTTTCATTTTTGGGTGAACTAACCCTTTAATGCTAAATCCTGAAGTATCCCTTTAAGTCCATAAGACTGTAGGGTGTCCCATTTGTCATTTTAGGTTTGAGAGGGGTGCTCATGAGTGTTTTGGGCCCTTGATGCCCACTTTTGCTGAGCCTGCACTAAAGCAAGCTCCACAGCAGACTTCTTCCCGACAGTCAAAGTGTTGTTACGTCACAAAAGCGCAGACTTATAGGAAGACCAAGTCTTTAGGGTGCCATTTGGGACAGGGCCTTCCTCTGAACCCCTTCACCTCCCCCAGCTCCACCTGCCTAGATCTGCTACAGGACATGTGTATGTGTATTCATGCAGCAGCAGCAGCGTGTGTGTGTGTATCTATTGACAGATGCAAGTCCCGCAGCAACAATGCACAATGTCACATTGTATTAATCTATTAGTCTGTGTTTGTGGTTTGAGACCAGTGTTGGTGAGATCATTTCTCTCACTCAAGGCTTGCTCAGAGCGGGCTTTATCTGTCGCATCACCTACTGATCAAGGTAGTTAAGATTCATTTGACACCTTGGACAGGTATGGTGACGGTCTGGCCGTTGTTTGCGGTGACAGTCGCTGTTGCCATGGTGACCACCGTCTGTCCGGCGGAGATGGTGCTGACCAGAGACGGCTGGGCAATTTTCACAGATTGGGCTGGCTCAGAGGCTGTGTCTCCATCGACAAAGAGGCGCCGGCAGGCTGTGCCAGTAGGGGGCGAGCTATAGCGGTCATGGAGAGACGCAGGGGACGGAGAAACGCCTGGAGGAGGAAAAGAAACGCCATATGAAAATATGACCGTTTTGGTTTGTTTCAAAGAATGCTTATAGAAATCGTCATGTGTTCAGTCATGGTTCTTGTGTCATTCAAAGTCACCTTTTCCTGAAGTCTTACTGCTGAACTCAGTCTTGTTGGGAGTGTGTGTGGGGCTTCCTGAACCGCCCTCCAGGTGTTGAGGAGGCATTACCTGTCACATACATATGATTATTCATATCAGCCATCATAATATCGTCTGCATTGTAACCCTAACATCAACTTGTTTTCCTTTTCTGAAAAAAAGAAAGGTCTAAAGATATCATTAGCACACTTTATTCTAATATTCGGAAATATGTGCACTTAATTGTACTAAATGTGCACTTGTAGTGTAGTGAATATTAAAAGTATATTTAAAAAAAACTGAATGATGAAGATAATATAATATTAATGAAATTAAATGCCACTTAAGTGTACTTTAAAGTGAGTCCACTTCCATGACTGTTCCTTAACACACTTAAAGCTACACTGTGTAACTTTTTTAGTTTATTCTTAGCTAAAAACACTTCTTTCAAAAATATATGCGCTCATTAATGTATATTTACTTCGTTCAAGTAATAAAGTATTCTCGTGAGTGTATAATATGCCATTGAAAATACATACGGGTAAGGGGTTCTAATGTCGGTCGCCATGTTGCCCCTCCATCTTAAAAGTACATTAGCCAAAGGGGGACATACCCGTTAATTCAAGCTTTCGCCTTTCGCATTGCACCGTGTCGAATGTGAAGAGGGGGATTGCTTGAGACTGATACCGTATTTTCCGCACTATAAGGCGCACTTAAAAGCCTTTAGTTTTCTCAAAAAACGACAGTGCGCCTTATAATCCGGAGCGCCTTAAAACGTCTAAAAACCCAGCTGTAGTCCCAATCGAGTCGTTTTTGTAGGCATTAAAGAGCCCCTATCATGGATTTTTGAAAATGACTGTTCATATGGTGTGGAATATAGCTCTAAGGGAATGAAAACATCCTGCAAAGATTTATATCTGAAAGTGCACCGTATATAAAGTTATTGTCTTTCAAAAGTGAGAGTCGACTCTGAGTCTATGAAATGAATTGTTTTTAAAACGAGTCATTAGCTGTTCCGCGCGCACAGATGGGAGTGTAAATTTGAAGTCTAGAACACAAATACTTCAGCTGAATCGCATCATGTCGAGAAGACGCTGTGTTCTACAATGCAATGATAGTTCAGCCACTTTGTTTTCATTTACCAGGGACGAGCATGTGAAGAATCGGTGGTTAGAGTTCATATTTGCAACGACACCACAACACTATAGCCCGATTGTGTTCTCATCATTTTAATGAGGAATCATTCAAAAACATAAATGAATTCAAATGTGGATTCGCAAGCCGGTTGTTCCTGAAGAAGGGCTCAGTGCCCAGTGTATATGGATCAGCTTCCTCCTCCGAATCACAACCTGTAAGTATTATTAATAATTGTTGCTTTTATGGGTTTTGAACGGTTTTGTAGTGTCGGGGCGCGAGGAGGGAAGGTGCAATAAGTATGTGTGTGCGTATGTGTGTGTGTAAGTTACGCTCAGCGCAGCTTCTAGGTCTCCAATGTCATTTTTTTTTAAATATGTGAAATGTTTGTCGCTGTTATTGGAGTTGTTATAAAGAATAGATCGTCTTGTAGTACTGCAGTGCTTTATCAATATGTTTATGCGTTATGCTAACAAACAATAACTGACTGGGTCTGTCATCGGACCGATCACCGCCGATTAGCGTCACGCAAAGGAGTGCTTTGGAAAAATGAGTCGTTGTCCGAATCATTTGGGAGTCGGTAAGCAAATCAGGTAAAAATAAATGCATATTATAAGACAAATAAAGTGTTTTTTTTTATCCTTGCATGCATGTTAAACTGTTGTTGGGAACTCCCAGAACAATACTAGGAACATTTTAAATGCCATAATAGGTGCCCTTTAAATTTCCTGATTTTTAAAAGACGATATCTCTGCAACTTTTCAGAGACTATTAATGCACCAACAGCAACATTACACACTATTTAAAATGAAAAAAGGGAAATCGCAATCAATCCCCCCCTCCCCCCTTTAAATATATTTTTTGAAGTAAATCCTCTTTTGAAAGTATTTTCTTCAGTGAAAGTACTAATCATGTTTCTATAATCATAAGGATAAGTTCTGTTGTTCTGACCTCCTGGCAGGCGGGGACACAGTTCTTGGCCTCTCGGATGCTCTCCCACAGCGGGGAGTTTCCTCTCCAGGCCAGCGACTCCAGCACCTGCTCCTCAACATGGTTCAGGTGTTTGACCACCTCCCGGAAAAGCCCCTCCTCCGCCCGCACCAACACTTCAATCACCTGAGCGGGACACAGAACGGCTTTAGACTCTTATGAAAGAATGCATTCCATTTTAACGGTTACTCTTCACTGTATATTGATTTACCTTGTAAAAGTAATAAGCAGGGAGGTCGAATATCTGAAGGACTCTGGGAAACTCTCCTGGTGGTCTGTACGAGAAGATGACGATCTCCAGACAGCAGGCGATCAGTGACCGGTGGAAAACGTCCTGCTCTAGAATGCCCTGAGACACATGATGCATCATTCAGAATATGTCATTAAAGGAGTAGTTTCATTTAAAAAAAAAACAACAACTTTTGCTGATAATTTACATACAAGATGTCACTCCTTCTGCAGTGGAAAAGAAATTAAGGTTTTTGATGAAAACATTCCAGGATTTCCTCCATATAATGGACTTCAATGGGAACCAAACGGTTCAAGGTCCAAATGACAGTTTCAGTGCAGCTTCAAACTGTTCAAAGGGCTTTAAACGATTTCAGACGATGAATAAGGGTCTTATCAACCGAAACGATCGCTCATTTAAAACAAAAAAACAAAAAAACACATTGTTCTGTCTGTGATGCGCGTTCGTGACTCTCCTGTTCGAAGTCGTTCATCAAAATGAACAAATATTTTTTCGTGTCATTTGGTTGAATCAACGAACGAAATGAACAAATTGACTAGGAAAAAGATTTGTTCATTTTGATAAACGAGTTCGAACAGGAGAGTCACGAACGCGCATCACAGAACAGAGCAAGGCGACCATTTGAGCTTAAGAAACTTAAACTTTGTTTTTTTTTTTTTAATGAGCGATCGTTTCGCTTGATGAGACCCTTATTCATCGTCTGGAATCGTTTAAAACCCTTTGAACAGTTTGCACTGAAACTGTCTTTTGGACCTTGAACCGTTTGGTTCCTATTGAAGTCCATTATATGGAGAAAATCCTGGAATGTTTTCATCAAAAATCTTAATTTCTTTTCGACTGAAGAAAGAAAGACATGGACATCTTGGATGACATGGGGGTGAGTAAATTATCAGCAAAAGTTTTTTAAAAGTGAACTACTCCTTTAATGCAGTTAATGTTCAATAGTTTTGCAGTAAGGTGTTCATGGCTTATTTAGGGAACCTACAGACAGGTCCACGTCTCCAAGCCTTTTCTTCTCCTGGTTGATGATCACTTCCAGGGATTTGTAATAAAGTGCCTCAGCCAAGCAAAAATACTTCACTGCAACATCTGTAAAACAAGAAGTTTTGATATCAGTGTTTGAATTGTGGGAAAAGGCTACAAATGAAAGCATTTTTTAGGAATATATGACGTAAGAAAGCATGAGATGCACACCTCTGGCCAGATTCTTGCTCTCCTCTCCTGTTCCCTCATAATTATGAAGGAAGATCTCTGACATATCCTTCAGCCTTGCTGCGATGGACTCACTGGGGTCTCTTACACAAGATCTGAGGTTTTTAAACAGAAAATACCAGTTATTCCAGCAAACATGCACAGCAAACACTGGACTCACTTGTGTCATATATCACTGGAATAGTGGCTCATTTGACTCGAATCAGTGGTTTCACATTGTACTAAGATCACAATTCAATGGAATAAGTCAAAACACAAGAATCAGTTTCTCTGGATATCTAGAATCATATTTGACTAGCATCATAGTTTACTGGAAAATTGAAATCATAGTTGACTAACACTGGTTATTTTAGTCAGCATTCACTGGAAACAATGGATTGGAAGTCATGAGGTTTATTGGAATCAATTCAAGAACATTGCATTCGGTGACTAACGCAGGACCCGTTGGGGATCACCTGAACACGTCTCTGAGTCTCGGGCTGGGTCTGTATTTGAATCCTGTCAGCAGCGTGTGCAGACGGCCCACACTTTGCATCGCCATGGAAACGGGGGTACCCACGCTGCTTTCCGGCACGTACCTCCTCCCTGTCAAAGGAGTACACACTTTCAGAGCAGACGCCTGTGAAACAAACACACGTTTATTGGTCAATATAAAACCAGTGTTCATCGTTCAGAATGAATGTTATGTGTATTTAAAGGAGTAGTTCACCTCAAAATTAAAATTTCCTGATAATTTACTCACCCCAATGCCATCCATGATGTTCATGTCCTTCTTTCTTCAGAGGAAATTTAGGTTTTTGAGGAAAACATTTAAGGATTTCTCTCCACACAAATCAATGCAGTTTCAAAGGACTTCGAAGAGCTTCACACGGCTCTGCACGATCCCAGCTGAGGAACGTCGTCGTATCTAGCCAAACCATCGGCCATTTTCTAAAAATACAAAAAATGTATATACTTTTTAACCACAATTGTTCGTCTTGTGCTAGTCGGCGACGTGCCAGGCGTCATCACGTTGGAAAGGTCACGCTGGACGTAGGCGTAAGTGCCGCCCCATTGTTTTAAACATCCAGGATACACACACGAAAGGACCATTTTTAACAATAAAGACATAAATATGTCATTCAACATCAATAAAAAAATCAACGATCCTCCTTTTCCACGCTTGTAAACAATGGGGTGGTGCTTCCGCCTACGTCCAGCGTGACCTTTCCCACGTGATGACGAACAATTGACCTATGGCTAAGCCACGCCCCCAAACGCGATAAGCCAATCACAGTGCGCAAGTAACCCAATACACTCGGACATTCTCTGCTTCTACATCTGTTGTAAGTTAAGTCAACAGCGTATTTGAACGTTATCTTTAAAATCTAACGTAACGTTAAGGCTAACGTTAGCCTAACATTAGAAAACGTTAACGTTAGCTTCTAGCTGCGTTGTACATCATGTCAATTAGCTTCATTAACGTATATATCTGTAAATAACCGAGATAACAAATGTTAACAATGTTGTGCTGAATGATTCATGTAAATACTGTAGTACCAAACGATATGCGGTTTATCACGGTTACACTGTGACCGGTACAGCTGAAGCTTTTCATCGACCTTCTCAACAATAAAATTATTAATATAACCCTCCAATGCACACCCAGATAGCAAACTGACATTGAATCAACGTGGAAATATGACATCGAAACAACGTTGATCTGACATCGTTTTGCTCATCGAATTAACGTTGAACCAACGTCAGACGCGTCATTCTTTCAAAACTAACGCAAAATCAACTTGAAAATATAGCTGCGAGCAGCGATGGCGGGCCCAAGCCGGTGGCACCGCAACCCCGGTTCCTTTAGTTACCTAAAGGCACCCGGGTGGCGGTGCCGAAGGCTTTGGCCCTTTCATGATTAAATGTTAAAACGGCTTGCCATACTCTGTCATTTCGACTAGTCAAAATTATGTTACAGATATCTTAAATGATAATACAAACTATCCAAAATGTAATTACGACTAGACAGAAAGACGTTGTTGATATCTACAATGTT
Source organism: Pimephales promelas (assembly GCF_016745375.1). The sequence continues at coordinate 2,417,620 of NW_024121788.1, read as the reverse complement.
AATTCCGGATAGGCAAACTTAGCTTTTAAATGTTAAAAGGGCTTGCCATACAGGGACGTAGGCTCAGAGAGAGGCTCACCATATTCAAACCAAAATATCGGACTTCCTCTTGGTCCGAGCTAATGACTATGTAATAGAAAGTTGTCCGGCTTGAGGAGTAAAATGTATATACCGATTTTTGTAACTGTAGATAAAACTAACAACCCCACTTTTGTCAAAAGGTGGCGCTATTTAGTCCTTGCACCATGCCCGTTTCTGAAACTTTGCACGTCTACTGGCTAATAAATGTGATGTATCTGTTGAGTTTCAAGCAATTTCAATTTCAATTTGACTGTTGAAAAGAAGTGCGCCGATTAGATACTCAGGATCGGTATCGGCTCTGACACTGCCATCTTTGACGAGGCTGATTCAAATTCTATATTGTGCATATATACTATTCTATGTTAGACACAAAGGCACAAAAACTTTCTAAAGTACCATAAAGTTTTTGTGTACTGTATTATAAGTGTTCTGAAGCTATTATGTGATATAGAAATTAATATTTAAAGGTGCAATGTGTAACAAAGTTGAGTATCTATTAACAGAAATGCAATATGACATCCATAACTATGTTTTCAGTGGTGTATAAAGAACTTACTTAATTAGCCGTAATGTTTTTATTACCTTAGAATGAGACATTAATAGCTCCATAACCGAGGGAATCCCCTTCTATGAAGGTCGCCATGTTGTGACGTCATATTCCTACCGTAGCCGAACACGAACACACAGTGCTACAGAACGCGTTTCATCACTACCTTGAAAGAGAAGTAGCGGAAAGCTGGAAGCTAGCCTTACACTCCGTGAGTAGTGACTTTTGCCTTGTGAGTGGTGTAAAATATGTAGTTGGGATTGTTTCATGTAACTTAGTTCTCCCTCGCTGTGTTATGGCTTTGTTATGTTGGGGATAGATGTGCTGTTACGTTCGTGAGACAGCTGATGATTAGTATTCATGTCATTGACCGTAAAACAGTACGTTACAGGAATCACTAACCCGTCGATAGAGACTTTTACTAAAGTCTTTTATCACTAAAGTCGATCGCGAAGAATTTTAAAAATCAGAGAAAAAAAGCCTATTGTGTGTAGTAAATAGTATCTATGGGATGCGGAGATGACATGATTGTAACAGCGCGCGCACTTCCGACCTTTGGACTCATGCAGACGCGTCCCAGCTCAGCCACAGCAACAGCTCATATTAGCCAGCTAAACTATTACTACCCTGTTAGAAAAAATATATAGCTGCTCCCTCGCTGTATTATGGGTTTGCTACAGTATGTGGGGATAAATGTGCTGCTGGTTACGTTTGTGAGACAATCAGCTGATTATTATTTTATTAAATTATATATTAAAACCCTTGATCCTCACCTGACTATGGCTTTGTAAACAGACAGTATTCATGATGTGGTTTATAATGGACTGTGGTACAGAAACAGTGACAATGTTACACACTCTTGGCTTACTCTGGCTATTCTCTGCTGTCTCAGCCGACGAGATGTTTGTCCCGTTTTAGCAACCGTAGCTTCTTCGAAAGGGAGGGGTGAGCAGTGGGCTGAGCCCTTAGTGCAAACCTGGTGCAAACTCGCAACCGAACCACTAGATGTCGCTAAAAGTCACACATTGCTCCTTTAAGTCATTAAATTCAAGAACACGTAAACTTTTCCCTCTCTGCGCCTGTCAGTCATTCTCCATTCAGCATTCAAACAGCACGTCGCATTCGGTTACAGTCAATAATGAAACGATCTTCAAGATGATTCAATGTTAATCCTATTATACTGGGTCTTTAAGATAAAGGTCTAAAGGTCTATATTTTCGAATGAAGAAACTTTTTCTTGCTGGACTTTATTGCTGTAACTTAATCGTGTTACTTTCTACCGGGTGTCAGACGCTGTCGGTTAGATCACAACACTAGAGTCAGAGCACTATAATTGTTCTTCACGCACACAGTAACTGAAATTTAAAACCTTTAAAAGAAAAGGCTCAATAAACTATTGCATAGATATATAATGTATAATACACTGTTCATAAATATGTATTTCCTTTGTGCTTTGAACTTTTCAATACGGACTCAATGCGCTGTAACTTCATGTGGCTTCAAGCACATCATTCTCCGCTCGGGATGCACATAAGTGCTTTGTGCTGCACCGTATTAGAGCCGTAATATCATAATGCAGTGACGTAATGACAGATTATTAATTGCCTTTCAATTATATGTTGCTGCGTCATTAAACATCTGTCCTATGCATTTCAAACATTTATAGCAGCCATGGCTATATCTTTTTATGATTTTTGTTATCTTGTTTTTCATGAATGTTTTTTTTTAAAATAAGAGCAATGTGTATTATCTATTATTAATATAGTTTATAATAGCATTTTTGTCATAGATTATGACAAAGTAATCATATGATCCACCAGCGAGGAACCAGCAGAACAGAGTGAACATTCTTTCGGTGTAGTTCAATCCTACTTAATAGGAATTTATTTAAAATGCTCGCTCTACTCCACACCATTAATGTCTTGTGCGGACATCCGTATTTTGACTTTCGGTTTTAAGTAACCGATTTAAAAGCTCCAAGTCCCAGCGGAGTCACACATTGATTAACCGGTGGAATATACACAATAGGCCTACCTGATATTGAACACAAGAGGGCAGTATAGCACTACGTATGACTCAGATTATTATTTTTTTCTGAATTTTACAACAATTCTGGCTGTTTTTGAACGTAAACATAATTCTTAAATGAAAAAAGGGAAAAATTGGGGAAGTTATAATATTTGTATAATTTAATTTAGAAACAAATGATGTATAATTACATTTTTAGAAGATATGAGGCTTTTAGTGTTTACTTTTTTGACATTACTTAATCTTTTGCCATAGTTGCACATGTCTACTGGCTAATAAATGTGATGTATCTGTTGAGTTTCAAGCAATTTCAAGCATGCTAAGAGTCCCAAAAGCATCAAAAAGAATGTTAAAGTTTGTTTCGTTGCCACGGCAACAGTATCAAAGATATCAAAAATTCATTCACAGGTCTACATCTGCCGTGTATTTACATTATACAGATGAAGTTTGAAGCAAATCGGTTAAAAATAAGAGAGTGATTTCAAAGCATTTTGAAAGTGACACACTTCCTGCTGCCAGTTGGTGGCGCTATAACTTTGACTCACAATAGTCACATCCATGTGATCGGTCTCTACAGCGAAAACACTGCTGAAGTTTCATCAAGATCAGTTAATGTATGCTGAAGTTATAACACACATCCTGTTTCATGTTTCTCGCCATAATTTCGTTTCCTCGCCACGGCCAAACCGTTCGAGATATCAAAAATCCCGTGGCACTTTTTCATCCTTAATGTCTTTACTTCACGCTGATCGAGTTTCGTCGAATTTGGTTCAGTGCTCTAGGAGCAATAATTTAAATTCCATTGCATGTGTTTTAAACACAACCCTAAATAGCCGACTTCCTGTTGGGCTGGGGTAAAAAGTAAGAGTGTGAAGTATATATGAAACGATGAGATCTATATGTGTACCAAGTTTCATATTATTACATGCAAGTGTGTTTGATTTATGGACCAAATTTTCAGACCAAGTTTATTGACCAAGTTAATCTGATTAATAAACTAATTATATAAAACTATTGTCAATTCACTACAATTAAACTAGTTATATGCCTTTACTTATAAAAAATAAAAATAAAAACTTATTTAAAAAATACCAGGCTTGAGAAATGTATTTTCTTTATGCAGGTCATACACACAGCAGTGAAATGGTTAAGCCCCCTCCCCCTGCACACACACACACACACACACACACACACAGACAGCCAGCCAGTCAGCCAGCCAGCCAAAGACACAGAGACACAGAGACATGTAGGCTCAGAGTGGCCATATTCAAACAAAAATATCTGACTTTCTGTGGGTCCTAGCTGATAAGTGTCAATTAGAAAGTTGTCCGGCTCGAGGAGTACAATATACATACCAATTTTTGTAACTCTAGTTAAAACTAACAACCCCACTTTTGTCAAAAGGTGGCGCTACTGAGCCCTCACCATGCCCGTTTCTGAAACTTTGCACATGTCTACTGGCTAATAAATGTGATGTGTCTGTCGAGTTTCATGCAATTTGAAGCATGCTAAGGGTCTCAAAAGCATCCAAAAAGCATCCTAAAAGAAGGGTAAAGTTTGATGCGTCGCCACGGCAACAGTTTCAAAGATATCAAGAATCCATTCACAGGTCTACATCTGCCGTATGTTTACATTATACATATGAAGTTTGAAGCAAATCGGGTAAAAATAAAAGGGTGATATCAAAGCATTTTGAAAGTGACACACTTCCTGCTGCCAGTTGGTGGCGCTATAACTTTGACTCACAATAGTCACATCCATGTGATCGTCCTCTTACAGCGAACACACTGCTGAAGTTTCATCAAGATCAGTTAATGTATGCTGAAGTTATAACACACTTCCTGTTTCACGTTTCTCGCCATGATTTCGTTTCCTCGCCACGGACAAACCATTCGAGATATCAAAAATCCCCTCGCAAACTTTCATCCTCAATGTCTTGACTTCACGCTGACCGAGTTTCGTCGAATTTGGATCAAAGCTCTAGGAGGAGTATATGACATTCCATTGCGAGCGTTTTACAAACAAACCTCAATAGCCGACTTCCTGTTGGGCTGGGGTAAAAAGTAAGAGTGTGAGGTATAGATGAAACGATGAGATCAACATGTGTACCGAGTTTCATATTATTACATACAAGCGTGTTTGAGTTATGGACCAAGTGTTCGGACCCCGTTCCAGGGGGCGCTGACGAGCCGCCCTACCACGCCGGGTACCAGCTTCAGCCCGGCTCTGATGGCCGCGGTTCTGACCCGTGTGCAAAGTTTCAAGAGTTTTCGAGCACGTTAAGGGCCCCAAAAGTGCCCAAAAGGTAGTAAAATAATAATTATTATAATAATAATAATAGTAAAGAAAAAATATAGCTGCGAGCAGCGATGGCGGGCCCAAGCCGGTGGCACTGCAACCCCGGTTCCTTTAGTTACCTAAAGGCACCGGGGTGGCGGTGTCACAGGCTTTGGCCCTTTCATGATTAAATGAAATGTTAAAACAGCTTGCCATACTCTATCTGTCGTTTCGACTAGTCACAATTACATTACAGATATCTTAAATGATAATACAAACTATTCAAAATGTAATTAAGACTAGTCACTTTTGTCAAAAGGTGGCGTGTTGATATCTACAATGTTAATTCCGGATAGGCAAACTTAGCTTTTAAATGTTAAAAGGGCTTGCCATATAGGGACGTACAGTAGGCTCAGAGAGAGGCTCACCATATTCAAACCAATATATCTGACTTCCTCTTGATCCAAACTAATGACTATGAATTAGAAAGTTCTCTGGCTTGAGGAGTACAATGCCCCCCCCTCTCTCTCACACACACACTTCGACGCGCGCGCCTCTCTCAAGCCGGAGTGTGCGTGTGTGTGTGTGTGAACAGTGGAAACAGGAAACATAATCCGTTATTTTGTTCATAAAGGACAACATTCAGACTGCAAACTGTTTACCTATATTTGTGTACACTCGCAATAAAATAACATCCTCTGTCACATACGTAATAAATATAGAAAAATAATGACACAAGAGTGCATTATAGCCCTATTTATGATTTTGAGTTAAACTATCGCCCGAAGTGATTCTGAAAGAATGGTAAAGTTTATGCCATGGCAACAGTATCAAAGATATCAAGAATCCATTCACAGGTCTACATCTGCCGTATGTTTACATTATACAGATGAAGTTTGAAGCAAATCGGGGAAAAAATAAAAGGGTGAGTTCAAAGCATTTTGAAAGTGACACACTTTCTGTTGCCAGTTGGTGGCGCTATAACTTTGACTCACAATAGTCACATCCATGTGATCGTCCTCTTACAGCGAACACACTGCTGAAGTTTCAACAAGATCAGTTAATGTATGCAGAAGTTATAACACTCTTCCTGTTTCATGTTTCTCGCCATAATTTTGTTTCCTCGCCACGGCCAAACCGTTCGAGGTATCAAAAATCCCCTGGCAATTTTTTATCCTCAATGTCTTGACTTCACGCTGATCGAGTTTTGTGGCATTTCTTTGAATTCTCTAGAGAAGTACTTTAAATTATTCCATTGCATGTTTTTTTTTACAAACAACCCTAAATAGCCAACTTCCTGTTGGGCTGGGGTAAAAAGTAAGAGTGTGAAGTATACATGAACCGATGAGATCCATATGTTTACCGAGTTTCATATTATTACATGCAAGTGTGTTTGATTTATGGACCAAATTTTCAGACCAAGTTTATTGACCAAGTTATCTGATTAATAAACTAATATATAAAACTATTGTCAATGCACTACAATTAAACTAGTTATATGCCTTTACTTATAAAAAAATAAAATTATTTAAAAAATACCAGGCTTAAGAAATGATTTTCTTTATGCAGGTCATACACACAGCAGTGAAATGGTTAAGCCCCATCCCCCTGCACAACACACACTCAGACAGATACACACAGCACACATAGACAGCCAAAGACACAGAGACACAGAGATGTAGGCTCAGAGTGGACCGTATTCAAACAAAAATATCTGACTTTCTGTGGGTCCTAGCTAATGAGTGTCAATTAGAAAGTTGTCCGGCTCGAGGAGTACAATATACATACCGATTTTTGTATCTGTTGATAAAACTAACAACCCCACTTTTGTCAAAAGGTGGCGCTACTGAGCCCTCACCACGCCCGTTTCTGAACTTTGCACGTGTCTACTGGCTAATAAATGTGATGTGACTGTCGAGTTTCTACAAATTTCAAGCATGCTAAGGGTCTCAAAAGCATCCTAAAAGAATGGTAAAGTTTGATGCGTTGCCACGGCAACAGTTTCAAAGACATCAAGAATCCATTCACAGGTCTACATCTGCCGTATGTTTACATTATACAGATTAAGTTTGAAGCAAATCGGGTAAAAAATAAAAGGGTGATATCAAAGCATTTTGAAAGTGACAACCCTTCCTGCTACCAGTTGGTGGCGCTATAACTTTGACTCACAATAGTCACATCCATGTGATCGTCCTCTTACAGCGAACACACTGCTGAAGTTTCATCAAGATCAGTTAATGGTATGCTGAAGTTATAACACACTTCCTGTTTCACGTTTCTCGCCATAATTTCGTTTCCTCGCCACGGCCAAACCGTTCGAGATATCAAAAATCCCCTCGCAAACTTTCATCCTCAATGTCTTGACTTCATGCTGACCGAGTTTTCGTGCCGTGTGTTTGAATTCTCTAGAGGAGTATTGCACATTCCATTGCGAGCGTTTACAAACAAACCTCAATAGCCGACTTCCTGTTGGGCTGGGGTAAAAAGTAAGAGTGTGAGGTATAGATGAAACGATGAGATCAACATGTGTACCGAGTTTCATATTATTACATTCAAGCGTGTTTTGATTTATGGACCAAGTGTTCGGACCCTGTTCCAGGGGGCGCTGTCTAGCCCCCTGCCACACCCAGGTACCATCTTCAGCCCGCTCTGATGGCTGTCGGATCTGACCTGTGTGCAAAAGTTTCAAGAGTTTTCAAACCCGTTAAGGGCCCCAAAAGCCGCTAAGAGTCTCAAATCATCAAAAAAAAGATTTTAAAGTTTGCTGCGTTGCCACGGCAACAGTATCAAAGATATCAAGAATCCATTCACAGGTCTTCATCTGCTATGTATTTACATTATACAGATTAAGTTTGAAGCAAATCGGTAAAATAAGAGGGTGATTTCAAAGCATTTTGAAAGTGACACACTTCCTGCTGCCAGTTGGTGGCGCTATAACTTTGACTCACAATATCACATCCATGTGATCGTCCTCTTACAGCAAACAAGCTGCTGAAGTTTCATCAAGATCAGTTAATGTATGCTGAAGTTCTGACACACTTCCTGTTTCACGATTCTCGCCATAATTTTGTTTCCTCGCCACGGCCAAACCGTTCGAGATATCAAAAATCCCCTCGCAAACTTTCATCCTCAATGCCTTGACTTCATGCTGACCGAGTTTCGTGCCGTGTGTTTGAATTCTCCTAGGAGGAGTACTTCAAATTCCATTGCGAGTGTTTTATGAACAACCCTAAATAACCGACTTCCTGTTGGGCTGGGAAAAAGTAATAGTTTGAGGTATAT
>NW_024121788.1:2256012-2408905 GCF_016745375.1 Pimephales promelas | reverse complement strand
TAGCCTTACACTCCGTGAGTAGTGACTTTTGCCTTGTGAGTGGTGTAAAATATGTAGTTGGGATTGTTTTCATGTAACTTAGTTCTCCCTCGCTGTGTTATGCTTTGTTATGTTTGGGGATAGATGTGCTGTTACGTTCGTGAGACAGCTGATGATTAGTATTCATGTCATTGACCGTAAAACAGTACGTTACAGGAATCACTAACCCGTCGATAGAGACTTTTAACTAAAGTCTTTTATCACTAAAGTCGATCGCGAAGAATTTTAAAAATCAGAGAAAAAAAGCCTATTGTGTGTAGTAAATAGTATCTATGGGATGCGGAGATGACATGATTGTAACAGCGCGCGCACTTCCGACCTTTGGACTCATGCAGACGCGTCCCAGCTCAGCCACAGCAACAGCTCATATTAGCCAGCTAAACTATTACTACCCTGTTAGAAAAAAATATATAGCTGCTCCCTCGCTGTATTATGGGTTTGCTACAGTATGTGGGGATAAATGTGGCTGCTGGTTACGTTTGTGAGACAATCAGCTGATTATTATTTTTATTAAATTATATATTAAAACCCTTGATCCTCACCTGACTATGGCTTTGTAAACAGACAGTATTCATGATGTGGTTTATAATGGACTGTGGTACAGAAACAGTGACAATGTTACACACTCTTGGCTTACTCTGGCTATTCTCTGCTGTCTCAGCCGACGAGATGTTTGTCCCGTTTTAGCAACCGTAGCTTCTTCGAAAGGAGGGGTGAGCAGTGGGCTGAGCCCTTAGTGCAAACCTGGTGCAAACTCGCAACCGAACCACTAGATGTCGCTAAAAGTCACACATTGCTCCTTTAAGTCATTAAATTCAAGAACACGTAAACTTTTCCCTCTCTGCGCCTGTCAGTCATTCTCCATTCAGCATTCAAACAGCACGTCGCATTCGGTTACAGTCAATAATGAAACGATCTTCAAGATGATTCAATGTTAATCCTATTATACTGGGTCTTTAAGATAAAGGTCTAAAGGTCTATATTTTCGAATGAAGAAACTTTTTCTTGCTGGACTTTATTGCTGTAACTTAATCGTGTTACTTTCTACCGGGTGTCAGACGCTGTCGGTTAGATCACAACACTAGAGTCAGAGCACTATAATTGTTCTTCACGCACACAGTAACTGAAATTTAAAACCTTTAAAAGAAAAGGCTCAATAAACTATTGCATAGATATATAATGTATAATACACTGTTCATAAATATGTATTTCCTTTGTGCTTTGAACTTTTCAATACGGACTCAATGCGCTGTAACTTCATGTGGCTTCAAGCACATCATTCTCCGCTCGGGATGCACATAAGTGCTTTGTGCTGCACCGTATTAGAGCCGTAATATCATAATGCAGTGACGTAATGACAGATTATTAATTGCCTTTCAATTATATGTTGCTGCGTCATTAAACATCTGTCCTATGCATTTCAAACATTTATAGCAGCCATGGCTATATCTTTTTATGATTTTTGTTATCTTGTTTTTCATGAATGTTTTTTTTTAAAATAAGAGCAATGTGTATTATCTATTATTAATATAGTTTATAATAGCATTTTTGTCATAGATTATGACAAAGTAATCATATGATCCACCAGCGAGGAACCAGCAGAACAGAGTGAACATTCTTTCGGTGTAGTTCAATCCTACTTAATAGGAATTTATTTAAAATGCTCGCTCTACTCCACACCATTAATGTCTTGTGCGGACATCCGTATTTTGACTTTCGGTTTTAAGTAACCGATTTAAAAGCTCCCAAGTCCCAGCGGAGTCACACATTGATTAACCGGTGGGAATATACACAATAGGCCTACCTGATATTGAACACAAGAGGGCAGTATAGCACTACGTATGACTCAGATTATTATTTTTTTCTGAATTTTACAACAATTCTGGCTGTTTTTGAACGTAAACATAATTCTTAAATGAAAAAAGGGAAAAATTGGGGAAGTTATAATATTTGTATAATTTAATTTAGAAACAAATGATGTATAATTACATTTTTAGAAGATATGAGGCTTTTAGTGTTTACTTTTTTGACATTACTTTAATCTTTTGCCATAGTTGCACATGTCTACTGGCTAATAAATGTGATGTATCTGTTGAGTTTCAAGCAATTTCAAGCATGCTAAGAGTCCCAAAAGCATCAAAAAGAATGTTAAAGTTTGTTTCGTTGCCACGGCAACAGTATCAAAGATATCAAAAATTCATTCACAGGTCTACATCTGCCGTGTATTTACATTATACAGATGAAGTTTGAAGCAAATCGGTTAAAAATAAGAGAGTGATTTCAAAGCATTTTGAAAGTGACACACTTCCTGCTGCCAGTTGGTGGCGCTATAACTTTGACTCACAATAGTCACATCCATGTGATCGGTCTCTTACAGCGAAAACACTGCTGAAGTTTCATCAAGATCAGTTAATGTATGCTGAAGTTATAACACACATCCTGTTTCATGTTTCTCGCCATAATTTCGTTTCCTCGCCACGGCCAAACCGTTCGAGATATCAAAAATCCCGTGGCACTTTTTCATCCTTAATGTCTTGACTTCACGCTGATCGAGTTTCGTCGAATTTGGTTCAGTGCTCTAGGAGCAATAATTTAAATTCCATTGCATGTGTTTTAAACACAACCCTAAATAGCCGACTTCCTGTTGGGCTGGGGTAAAAAGTAAGAGTGTGAAGTATATATGAAACGATGAGATCTATATGTGTACCAAGTTTCATATTATTACATGCAAGTGTGTTTGATTTATGGACCAAATTTTCAGACCAAGTTTATTGACCAAGTTAATCTGATTAATAAACTAATTATATAAAACTATTGTCAATTCACTACAATTAAACTAGTTATATGCCTTTACTTATAAAAAATAAAAATAAAAACTTATTTAAAAAATACCAGGCTTGAGAAATGTATTTTCTTTATGCAGGTCATACACACAGCAGTGAAATGGTTAAGCCCCCTCCCCCTGCACACACACACACACACACACACACACACAGACAGCCAGCCAGTCAGCCAGCCAGCAAAGACACAGAGACACAGAGACATGTAGGCTCAGAGTGGCCATATTCAAACAAAAATATCTGACTTTCTGTGGGTCCTAGCTGATAAGTGTCAATTAGAAAGTTGTCCGGCTCGAGGAGTACAATATACATACCAATTTTTGTAACTCTAGTTAAAACTAACAACCCCACTTTTGTCAAAAGGTGGCGCTACTGAGCCCTCACCATGCCCGTTTCTGAAACTTTGCACATGTCTACTGGCTAATAAATGTGATGTGTCTGTCGAGTTTCATGCAATTTGAAGCATGCTAAGGGTCTCAAAAGCATCCAAAAAGCATCCTAAAAGAAGGGTAAAGTTTGATGCGTCGCCACGGCAACAGTTTCAAAGATATCAAGAATCCATTCACAGGTCTACATCTGCCGTATGTTTACATTATACATATGAAGTTTGAAGCAAATCGGGTAAAAATAAAAGGGTGATATCAAAGCATTTTGAAAGTGACACACTTCCTGCTGCCAGTTGGTGGCGCTATAACTTTGACTCACAATAGTCACATCCATGTGATCGTCCTCTTACAGCGAACACACTGCTGAAGTTTCATCAAGATCAGTTAATGTATGCTGAAGTTATAACACACTTCCTGTTTCACGTTTCTCGCCATGATTTCGTTTCCTCGCCACGGACAAACCATTCGAGATATCAAAAATCCCCTCGCAAACTTTCATCCTCAATGTCTTGACTTCACGCTGACCGAGTTTCGTCGAATTTGGATCAAAGCTCTAGGAGGAGTATATGACATTCCATTGCGAGCGTTTTACAAACAAACCTCAATAGCCGACTTCCTGTTGGGCTGGGGTAAAAAGTAAGAGTGTGAGGTATAGATGAAACGATGAGATCAACATGTGTACCGAGTTTCATATTATTACATACAAGCGTGTTTGAGTTATGGACCAAGTGTTCGGACCCCGTTCCAGGGGGCGCTGACGAGCCGCCCTACCACGCCCGGGTACCAGCTTCAGCCCGGCTCTGATGGCCGCGGGTTCTGACCCGTGTGCAAAGTTTCAAGAGTTTTCGAGCACGTTAAGGGCCCCAAAAGTGCCCAAAAGGTAGTAAAATAATAATTATTATAATAATAATAATAGTAAAGAAAAAATATAGCTGCGAGCAGCGATGGCGGGCCCAAGCCGGTGGCACTGCAACCCCGGTTCCTTTAGTTACCTAAAGGCACCGGGGTGGCGGTGTCACAGGCTTTGGCCCTTTCATGATTAAATGAAATGTTAAAACAGCTTGCCATACTCTATCTGTCGTTTCGACTAGTCACAATTACATTACAGATATCTTAAATGATAATACAAACTATTCAAAATGTAATTAAGACTAGTCACTTTTGTCAAAAGGTGGCGTGTTGATATCTACAATGTTAATTCCGGATAGGCAAACTTAGCTTTTAAATGTTAAAAGGGCTTGCCATATAGGGACGTACAGTAGGCTCAGAGAGAGGCTCACCATATTCAAACCAATATATCTGACTTCCTCTTGATCCAAACTAATGACTATGAATTAGAAAGTTCTCTGGCTTGAGGAGTACAATGCCCCCCCCTCTCTCTCACACACACACTTCGACGCGCGCGCCTCTCTCAAGCCGGAGTGTGCGTGTGTGTGTGTGTGTGAACAGTGGAAACAGGAAACATAATCCGTTATTTTGTTCATAAAGGACAACATTCAGACTGCAAACTGTTTACCTATATTTGTGTACACTCGCAATAAAATAACATCCTCTGTCACATACGTAATAAATATAGAAAAATAATGACACAAGAGTGCATTATAGCCCTATTTATGATTTTGAGTTTAAACTATCGCCCGAAGTGATTCTGAAAGAATGGTAAAGTTTATGCCATGGCAACAGTATCAAAGATATCAAGAATCCATTCACAGGTCTACATCTGCCGTATGTTTACATTATACAGATGAAGTTTGAAGCAAATCGGGGAAAAATAAAAGGGTGAGTTCAAAGCATTTTGAAAGTGACACACTTTCTGTTGCCAGTTGGTGGCGCTATAACTTTGACTCACAATAGTCACATCCATGTGATCGTCCTCTTACAGCGAACACACTGCTGAAGTTTCAACAAGATCAGTTAATGTATGCTGAAGTTATAACACACATCCTGTTTCATGTTTCTCGCCATAATTTCGTTTCCTCGCCACGGCCAAACCGTTCGACATATAAAAAATCCCTTGGCACTTTTTCATCCTTAATGTCTTGACTTCACGCTGATCGAGTTTTGTGGCATTTCTTTGAATTCTCTAGAGAAGTACTTTAAATTATTCCATTGCATGTTTTTTTTTACAAACAACCCTAAATAGCCAACTTCCTGTTGGGCTGGGGTAAAAAGTAAGAGTGTGAAGTATACATGAACCGATGAGATCCATATGTTTACCGAGTTTCATATTATTACATGCAAGTGTGTTTGATTTATGGACCAAATTTTCAGACCAAGTTTATTGACCAAGTTAATCTGATTAATAAACTAATATATAAAACTATTGTCAATGCACTACAATTAAACTAGTTATATGCCTTTACTTATAAAAAATAAAAACTTATTTAAAAAATACCAGGCTTAAGAAATGTATTTTCTTTATGCAGGTCATACACACAGCAGTGAAATGGTTAAGCCCCATCCCCCTGCACACACACACTCAGACAGATACACACACACATAGACAGCCAAAGACACAGAGACACAGAGACATGTAGGCTCAGAGTGACCGTATTCAAACAAAAATATCTGACTTTCTGTGGGTCCTAGCTAATGAGTGTCAATTAGAAAGTTGTCCGGCTCGAGGAGTACAATATACATACCGATTTTTGTATCTGTTGATAAAACTAACAACCCCACTTTTGTCAAAAGGTGGCGCTACTGAGCCCTCACCACGCCCGTTTCTGAAACTTTGCACGTGTCTACTGGCTAATAAATGTGATGTGTCTGTCGAGTTTCTACAAATTTCAAGCATGCTAAGGGTCTCAAAAGCATCCTAAAAGAATGGTAAAGTTTGATGCGTTGCCACGGCAACAGTTTCAAAGACATCAAGAATCCATTCACAGGTCTACATCTGCCGTATGTTTACATTATACAGATTAAGTTTGAAGCAAATCGGGTAAAAATAAAAGGGTGATATCAAAGCATTTTGAAAGTGACACACTTCCTGCTACCAGTTGGTGGCGCTATAACTTTGACTCACAATAGTCACATCCATGTGATCGTCCTCTTACAGCGAACACACTGCTGAAGTTTCATCAAGATCAGTTAATGTATGCTGAAGTTATAACACACTTCCTGTTTCACGTTTCTCGCCATAATTTCGTTTCCTCGCCACGGCCAAACCGTTCGAGATATCAAAAATCCCCTCGCAAACTTTCATCCTCAATGTCTTGACTTCATGCTGACCGAGTTTCGTGCCGTGTGTTTGAATTCTCTAGGAGGAGTATTGCACATTCCATTGCGAGCGTTTTACAAACAAACCTCAATAGCCGACTTCCTGTTGGGCTGGGGTAAAAAGTAAGAGTGTGAGGTATAGATGAAACGATGAGATCAACATGTGTACCGAGTTTCATATTATTACATTCAAGCGTGTTTGATTTATGGACCAAGTGTTCGGACCCTGTTCCAGGGGGCGCTGTCTAGCCCCCCTGCCACACCCAGGTACCATCTTCAGCCCGGCTCTGATGGCTGTCGGATCTGACCTGTGTGCAAAGTTTCAAGAGTTTTCAAACCCGTTAAGGGCCCCAAAAGCCGCTAAGAGTCTCAAAATCATCAAAAAAAAGAATTTTAAAGTTTGATGCGTTGCCACGGCAACAGTATCAAAGATATCAAGAATCCATTCACAGGTCTTCATCTGCTATGTATTTACATTATACAGATTAAGTTTGAAGCAAATCGGGTAAAAATAAGAGGGTGATTTCAAAGCATTTTGAAAGTGACACACTTCCTGCTGCCAGTTGGTGGCGCTATAACTTTGACTCACAATATTCACATCCATGTGATCGTCCTCTTACAGCAAACAAGCTGCTGAAGTTTCATCAAGATCAGTTAATGTATGCTGAAGTTCTGACACACTTCCTGTTTCACGATTCTCGCCATAATTTTGTTTCCTCGCCACGGCCAAACCGTTCGAGATATCAAAAATCCCCTCGCAAACTTTCATCCTCAATGCCTTGACTTCATGCTGACCGAGTTTCGTGCCGTGTGTTTGAATTCTCTAGGAGGAGTACTTCAAATTCCATTGCGAGTGTTTTATGAACAACCCTAAATAACCGACTTCCTGTTGGGCTGGGGTAAAAAGTAATAGTTTGAGGTATATATGAACGATGAGATCAACATGTGCACCGAGTTTCATATTATTACATGCAAGCGTGTTTGATTTATGGACCAAGTTTTCGGACCCCGTTCCAGGGGGCGCTGTCTAGGCCCCCTGCCACGCCCGGGTACCATCTTCAGCCCGGCCCTGATGGCCGCGGATTCTGACCCGTGTGCAAAGTTTCAAGAGTTTTTGAGCATGTTAAGGGCCCCAAAAGTGCCCAAATAGTCGTATAAATAATAATAATAATAATAATAATCGTTAGGAAAACAATAGGGCCTTCGCCCTTTCAGGGCTTGGGCCCTAATAATCCTAAGGAAAACAATAGGGCCTTCGCCCTTTCAGGGCTTGGGCCCTAAATATAGCTGCGAGCAGCGATGGCGGGCCCAAGCCGGTGGCACCGCAACCCCGGTTCCTTTAGTTACCTAAAGGCACCGGGGTGGCGGTGTCGCAGGCTTTGGCCCTTTCATGATTAAATGATTAAATGTTAAAACAGCTTGCCATACTCTATCTGTCATTTCGACTACTCACAATTACATTACAGATATCTATTAAATGATAATACAAACTATCCAAAATGAAATTACGACTAGTCAGAAAGACGTTGATATCTACAATGCTAGTTCCGGATAGGCAAACTTAGCTTTTAAATGTTGAAAGGGCTTGCCATACAGGGACGTAGGCTCAGAGAGAGGCTCACCATATTCAATCCAAAATATCTGACTTCCCCTTGGTCCGAGCTAATGACTATGAATTAGAAAGTTGTCCGGCTTGAGGAGTAAAATCTATATACCGATTTTTGTAACTGTAGATAAAACTAACAACCCCACTTTTGTCAAAAGGTGGCGCTATTTAGTCCCTGCACCATGCCCGTTTCTGAAACTTTGCACATGTCTACTGGCTAATAAATGTGTCTGTTGAGTTTCATGCATTTTGAAGCATGCTAAGGGTCTCAAAAGCATCCTAAAAGCATCCTAAAAGAAGGGTAAAGTTTGATGCGTTGCCACGGCAACAGTTTAAAAGATATCAAGAATCCATTCACAGGTCTACATCTGCCATATGTTTACATTATACAGATGAAGTTTGAAGCAAATCGGGTAAAAATAAAAGGGTGAGTTCAAAGCATTTTGAAAGTTACACATTTCCTGCTACCAGTTGGTGGCGCTATAACTTTGACTCACAATAGTCACATCCATGTGATCGTCCTCTTACAGCGAACATACTGCTGAAGTTTCATCAAGATCAGTTAATGTATGCTGAAGTTATAATACACTTCCTGTTTCACATTTCTCGCCCTAATTTCGTTTCCTCGCCATGGCCAAACCGTTCGAGATATCAAAAATCCCCTCGCAAACTTTCATCCTCAATGCCTTGACTTCATGCTGACCGAGTTTCCTGCCGTGTGTTTGAATTCTCTAGGAGGAGTATTGCACATTCCATTGCGAGCGTTTTACAAACAAACCTCAATAGCCGACTTCCTGTTGGGCTGGGGTAAAAGTAAGAGTGTGAGGTAGAGATGAAATGATGAGATCAACATATGTACCGAGTTTCATATTATTACATGCAAGCGTGTTTGATTTATGGACCAAGTTTTCGGACCCCGTTCCAGGGGGCGCTGTCTAGCCCCCCTGCCACACCCAGGTACCATCTTCAGCCCGGCTCTGAGGACTGTGGGATATGACCTGTGTGCAAAGTTTCAAGAGTTTTCAAACCCGTTAAGGGCCCCAAAAGCCGCTAAGAGTCTCAAAATCATCAAAAAAAAGAATTTTAAAGTTTGATGCGTTGCCACAGCAACAGTATCAAAGATATCAAGAATCCATTCACAGGTCTTCATCTGCTATGTGTTTACATTATACAGATTAAGTTTGAAGCAAATCGGGTAAAAATAAGAGGGTGATTTCAAAGCATTTTGAAAGTGACACAGTTCCTGCTGCCAGTTGGTGGCGCTATAACTTTGACTCACAATAGTCACATCCATGTGATCGTCCTCTTACAGCGAACAAACTGCTGAAGTTTCATCAAGATCAGTTAATGTATGCTGAAGTTATGACACACTTCCTGTTTCACGATTCTCGCCATTATTTCGTTTCCTCGCCACGGCCAAACCGTTCGAGATATCAAAAATCCCCACACAAACTTTCATCCTCAATGTCTTGACTTCACGCTGACCGAGTTTCGTGCCGTGTGTTTGAATTCTCTAGGAGGAGTATTGCACATTCCATTGCGAGTGTTTTATGAACAACTCTAAATAACCGACTTCCTGTTGGGCTGGGGTAAAAAGTAATAGTTTGAGGTATATATGAACGATGAGATCTATATGTGCACCGAGTTTCATATTATTACATGCAAGCGTGTTTGATTTATGGACCAAGTTTTCGGACCCCGTTCCAGGGGGCGCTGTCTAGCCCCCCTGCCACGCCCGGGTACCATCTTCAGCCCGGCCCTGATGGCCGCGGATTCTGACCCGTGTGCAAAGTTTCAAGAGTTTTTGAGCATGTTAAGGGCCCCAAAAGTGCCCGAATAGTCGTATAAATAATAATAATAATAATAATAATCCTTAGGAAAACAATAGGGCCTTCGCCCTTTCAGGGCTTGGGCCCTAATAATCCCAAGGAAAACAATAGGGCCTTCGCCCTTTCAGGGCTTGGGCCCTAATCAACGCGTTGTTTCAACGTTATGAAAGCGAACCAATTTTCGATTTTCATTTAGCTTTGAAGAATGCCGCGTCTGACGTTGGTTCAACGTTAATTCCATGAGCAAAATCAACGTTGTTTCAATGTCATGAGAGACGTCGTTTCCACGTTGATTCAATGTCAGTTTGCTGTCTGGGTAGTTAAGGCCCTTTAGCCGACTTCGAGATGATATATAATCTTTCTGTCTCCAAAAGTCACCAATTGCCTCCTGTGAAATTTCTCCTAGTGTGACAGCGGCCATAGCGCCTTTTCCCGAATGTTGACTGTCCGAGTGAGTGGAGGGGGCGTGGCTTAGCCATAGGTCAATTGTGGTTAAAAAGTATATACATTTGTATTTTCTTTAGAAAATGGCCGATGGTTTCGCTAGATAAGACCCTGTTCCTCAGCTGGGATCGTGCAAAGCCGTGTGAAGCTCTTCAAAGTCCTTTGAAACTGCATTGATTTGGACTTTTATTTGGTTACCGTTGAGACATTGTGTGGAGAAAAATCCTGAAATGTTTTTTCTCAAAAATTTCTTTTCCACTGAAGAAAGAAAGACATGAACATCTTGGATGGCATTAGGGTGAGTAAAATTTTAGGAAATTTTCATTTTGAGGTGAACTACTCCTTTAACTGTGTTTGTATAACACACGTACGGTCATATAGTTGCTGGGTTGCTCCTGGTTCTCTATCCCTTCACAGAAACAAGGTCCTGGGGTACCGACGTCTTCTCTGGCCGCTTCTCCCAGAAATACTCTCTCATCCAGAGAACCGGACGATAACACATGTTCCTCATACACACGGTTCAGAGAAGCACTGAAGAAACAGACAGAGAACAAGAAGAGTGTAGAAATGTTTACGAAGCTTCATGCGGATTAAGTGATTCACTGAGGAGACGCTTACAGACTGTCACCAAAATTCACCGGCTCCAAAAATCCTGTCAGCGTGTCTTCTTTTCCTTTCAAAACCTGAGACGGGGAACAAGATGGGAAATGGCAAATGTTGCAAATACTCAGCTAAACAATATTAATAAAAGAAATAATAAAGCAAATTATAAAACTCCTTAAAACCAGTTTAAAGACATCATGAAATATCATTTGTAACATGTTTAACCCTCTGGGGTTCTTCGTTTAACAGTCACACTCGGGAACTTCGGGCGGGATTCATATTTAAAAAAGAAAATCATATATATTTTTTTTTTTACTTGTTTTTTTTTATAATATTTTTTCTTTTCTTTTTTGGTGTTTTGAGAAAATTTCAAAAATACAAAAATGTATAATTAGTATTAATGCAATAATTATGACAAAATTTTCCCCCATTGAATATAATAGAAACAAATATTAAATTATTATAATTTTTTTTTTAAAAGCTGTATTTCATTTTGGAGTCAAGCCTAGGCCTCATAAAAGCAATTTTTGAAATTAGATGGATGCCATCTCGTGGAAAAACTGAGCTTTTTAAAAATGCAAAACACATGTATAATCTGAAGTTTTTTGGTGTGTTTGTGTATAAAGGTGTGTTTGTGTGTGTGTGGATGTGTCTGTTTTGCACTCTTGATGTTTTATAGATTCACCCCTTCACTGTTGTGTGCTTTTTTCAAGATCGTTGCTGATTTGTAGATTGTACGCACAAAATTTTTTTCACATTTTTGCCAATTTCCCATTCATTTCCTATGTGGGTCATTTTTGACCCAAAGGTCCTGAGTGTGACTATTTTTTTTACGACCACTTAGACTTTTCAAATCCTGTCCCCATTTTTTATTTTTTATTTTTTTTTTGGTGTTCATATACCAAGTACCATTAAAGTCACCAAGTTTCGGACCATTCCGAAGAAGCTATGATTTAAAAAAAAAAATTTATTTAAACGCTTCAGGTCATTATTGACCCGAAGAACCCCTGAGGGTTAATGTGACATGTTGGAAGAGTCCATTTTGATATCATGTTGCCTTCAAACTCGAAGAAGACGTCCCGACATACATCATAAGGGCCCGATAGACTTGACCAGAAATTGAAGAGCAAACTGATGTGACGTCATATCAAACTAAATCACGGCAAAAAGTTCATTTGGAGTTCGTTTCTGGAGGAACAAACTTTACGAAAAATGTATTTTCGTCTGGTAAACACGTTACTCCCATTGGTTCGCGGCGAGAACCGTAATGGGAGCAAGTGAGCTCTTTAACGTAGAAATCTTCTCCGGCTCCGGCAAGACGTCCACGAGTGGAAACACTGGAGAGCTGCTTATAGTAGAAATTGAAGTGTAATTCTAATTGAAAGCAACACTGACCCTGTTTTTTCATGGTTAATACTGTAAAGAAGATTGAGACCTCCGAAACCTTCGCCCATCATAAAAAAAAACGGATTGGGTTACATTTTCTGCACTTTTCGCATCTGTAGCATGCAGTTTGAATGGTGTTTTGACAATTCAGAGTCACCGAATAACGAATACGAAAAAACGCATACAAAAATTTCGGACTTGAGGCCAATTTATACTTCTGCGTAGGGTGCGGGCAGTAGGTACGGCGTAGCATAAGCACAGACCATACCGTGTACCCTTCGCCGTAGCCTGACGCGCACCTCCTTAAAAATGTAACTACACGTCGCGACGACGCGGACCGCAAGATCTGTGATTGGTTGGCTTGGCAGCATCGCATTTCCTCCTACACATTTCCGCACGCACCATCTCCTCCGACGTCTTCTCTCGTTTCTGCCTTTCAGTTTTAGTAATTTCACTAAAATAAACTGTTTTTCCACCTCAATAAGATCCAACTCCAACATGATCCGCTCTCTTGCATTCGCCATTGCTTGTAGTAACCTAGCCGCGAGGAATCTAAACACAGTGGAACATTAAAACCCTCTGCCGCCAACTAGCGTTTCGGAGCAGTACTGCAGAGCAACCAAGACATGAATGCGCCTGAACCCGACCCTTTACGTCGCCTACGTGCGTAGCCTACGGCGTACCCTCGACGCAGAAGTATAAATTCGCCTTCAGTGTGCAAGAATCTTTAAAGGGTTAGTTCACCCAAAAATGAAAATTAAGTAATTAATTACTCACCCCCATGCTGTACCAACCCCGTAAGACCTTCGTTCATCTTCGGAACACAAATAAAGATATTTTTGATTGAATCTGAGGGCTGGATCACTCTTCCATAGACAGCCTGAGGGACTGCCTCTTGACGGCCCAGAAAGTCATTAAAAGAAAAGGTTTAAATATTCCATGTGCCTACAGTGGCTCAACTATAACTTTATCAAGCGACGAGACTACTTTTTGTGCGAAAAAAAAACGTAAATAACGACTTTATTCGACTTGCCATTACTTCCTTATGGGCGCATGCGCGAGAACTGAGACGAGACCGTTCTTCTTCGACTACTTTTTGTTACCGGCTGCTCACCGCTTAGGAGTTTTACCGCCCCCTACCGTATAAGATGACGTACTGCTTGTAAACAGAACGTTTTGCGCCTCCGGCTATATCAGTACGTCATCTTATACGGTAGGGGGCGGTAAAACTCCTAAGCGGTGAGCAGCCGGTAACAAAAAGTAGTCGAAGAAGAACGGTCTCGTCTCAGTTCTCGCGCATGCGCCCATAAGGAAGTAATGGAAAGTCGAATAAAGTCGTTATTTACGTTTTTTTTCGCACAAAAAGTAGTCTCGTCGCTTGATAAAGTTATAGTTGAGCCACTGTAGGCACATGGAATATTTAAACCTTTTCTTTTAATGACTTTCTGGGCCGTCAAGAGGCAGTCCCTCAGGCTGTCTATGGAAGAGTGATCCAGCCCTCAGATTCAATCAAAAATATCTTTATTTGTGTTCCGAAGATGAACGAAGGTCTTACGGGGTTGGTACAGCATGGGGGTGAGTAATTAATTACTTAATTTTCATTTTTGGGTGAACTAACCCTTTAAGCTGTTTGGTTTAAAGTAGGGCTGTCAGTTAAACGCGTTATTAACGGCATTAACGCAAACCCATTTTAACGGCATCAATTTTTTTAACGCACGTTTAACGGTCTTAACTTTGTCGTTTTGTTCACATGCTTTTGCAACAGGACACGACTAAAAGAAATCAAGTGACATTTAGATTAGATAAAAATGTGTGTTAATCGCGAGTAAACTATGACATAATGCAATTAATCACGATTAAATATTTTAATCGTTTGACAGCACCGGTTGAAAGCAATCTTTTGTACATGTGACGTGACTTTAATTGACTGGAGTGCTGAATTGCAGAGCTTGTGCAAATATATCTGATGCTTTCTAGACTGCTGTTTTCTCACGCTTTCATTTTTGTTGTGTGTTTATTTTGTTATTAAGAGGAAAGAGCGCAGCGCATATTTAAACTGTATTCATGTAAATTCTCTCTGCAGCGAGAGCGGTGTGTTCAGTATATCGCAGCAAAGGTATTTCCTCCTCTTTACCCCTGAATGAAGAAAGAGGAAGAATGGCTGTGAGTGTGTCGGGCGTGCCAAGTGTATTCCAGTACCTTGCGCTCAAAGAGTTTCTTGATGAAGGGTTTCCAGAAATGCTCCTTTGCTCCTTTGGCCTCCAGCACCAGACCATCATGAAGTTCACACAGCTGCTCTATGAAACACAGTGAGCCTGGGCCTGGCTTATACTCTTTACTGTTGAAGTCCTCAGGCAACCCTGTGTGTGTACACACAACCACACACCAATGTTTGTTTGACCTTCAGCGATACATCCTACCGTCTGGACAACTGATCCCACAATACATGGTTCATTCTGGTTTTAAAGAAGAATGAATACTATAGTTATGTGAAAGCCTATGTGTGTGTGTCATAGACTGTAAAAAAGATGGACGACGCCCCTTCACTCTTTTCCATCAGAGAGAACTGAAGCTGTATATTTGTGTCCAGTTTGATGACCTGTTGTCCCGCATCAGAGCGAGGATCACCCTCGCCCTCATCCATCTAATCTAGCTGTCATTTATTTTTGTTTTGATGATAAATAGAGCCAGCCTTCAAATGTTATTAACCTGTCCTGTGAATTTTTTTTCTCTCTCACATCCAGACACAAACTTATGCACATATATATGTTGGTTGTCTTTACATCATAATAATATTTCATATAATCTAGATATGGAATGAATAACATTCAATACAAAATGAACATGTCTCGTATATAGAAATAATGTTTTAAGTGATAAAATATTTGCTTTGTTGTGCATAATCCCACTATGCATTTAGTCATATTAACAAAATAATTTATTGAAGCATCCAGACACTTCACCACGTGAGCAAGCAGCTAGGCTCCTGATTGGTTAACGCGGCGCGAATTCACGCCAAATGCTGCGTTCAAGTCATCTCGTATAGATCGTAATTACGAGTTGAACGCACTTGAACGCCACCACAATGTCGTAAATAGCAGTGGGGAGCTCGGGATTTTCTTTAAGCCCCGATCTGTACGAGTTGGGGGCGTGTCAGTGAGAAACGTTCATTCAACGTCTGTTGACGGTAAATTTTAATTGAATTTCAATGTTTACTCATTGACATTGTAAGGCCTTTTCATTTATAAAGCAAGCTCTCTGCACAAAATACGATATCATTATAATATAAAAATTATACCTAATGATAGAGTTTACATTGGCTTCATAAGCTAATAAAAAACATAAAAAGAAAACACACCTGATGCGCATTCTTTGTTCTTCATTTTTTTTATTAGCAGAGTTAACAAACCTGGCTGTATTTTCGTGCAATTCATTAAAAGAAGGTACACCGCCATTTCGCTCCGACGAAACTGACTTGAACGCACCAAACGTCGTAAACACGACTTCCCACCTCGTACGTACGAATTTCCCAGGAGGACTTGAACGCAGCATATGTTCAGATTTTTCAACTCGGACGGCAGACGCGAATTCGCATCAAACGCGTGAATGCACAAATGGCAGTAACTAAATCATTCGCGCGTAACGCGCTTAACGCGCCAGACTTTTCATTCGCGCCATTCGCGCAAACAGGAATTTTTTAAGCGCGTAAAGGCGGGCATACACTGTGCGATGTCTGTGCGATTTCAGCAAGGTACCTACTCACACTGAACGAGTAAATCGCATGCGATGCAAAGCCAAAGTTCAGGATTTATGTGCTCACACTGTACGGTCCGATCGTCGAGCTGCGACTTCACTGCTCACACTATACGTGTAATATCTGCGATAACCCCCTGGATTGCGCCTATTTACGTGTATGTATCCAGAGATATTGTCAAAACAAGCATCTGCTATCAGTATCAAGATGATTTAGTATTTTCAATTTATGCATTTAATTATTATTATATTATCATTATTAGGGGAGGCCTATAGGCTAATTTTACAATTAAATTGATCCGCTATTATAATTAATTTGCCACGCAATATTTTCACAGCACATAACCAACGTGCTGTGAGGATAATAAAATATTAATCTTACTCCTCATTAAAAATTGTCTAAAACATTTAGGTCGATTACAATGAATTATATATAAAATAACTATTAACAGTCTATAATATGTCCGAACATTGCCATTATTAATCATCAATGAAAATTAAAAACAGGTTTATTTCAAAAACATTGTTTGACAAAATAATAAAAGAGGTGTTACATATCAGGTGGCTTGAAGACGGTGGGTAATATTATCCATTTTGCAACACAAACTGGAGGTAAGCAACAGTAATTTGTAGCTCGTTTTTATTTTAATTGTATTTTTGCTGCAGATGAAATGGTTAAACTTCTGTTTTCGCGCAGGTGCAGTGAGGGAAAAAACACTGAGTTTAGGGCAATCGGTTCGTAGCTTTGCTTCAACTGTGCGATATAGTCACGAGAAGCGACCAAAATTTCTGACATGCCAGAAATTCATCCGACCATCCGATTGTCGATCGTGAGAGGTTAATCGCCTCTCGTTTCTCCCTGTACACTGCACGAACACTGCACGACAAACGACGCACGACAAAGCTGAAAATCGGTCCGACACGAAAATGAGTCGCACGAGTCAGAATTCGGCTCAAAATCGGACGAAAATCGCACAGTGTATGCCCGCCTTAACGCGTCTTTGCATTGACTTAACATTGAAATCATTCGCGCCTGACGCGCTATTTGCGTCCGGTGTGAACGCACCATAAGAGATGTCCTAATTTGTAAATCTGGTATAAAAATAAAGTTTTTTTAAATGTAAAAATGCAGAATGTTTTGTATGATGGGTAGGTTTAGGGGTTAGTGTGTGTGTGTGTGTGTGTGTGTATGTTTGTGTGTGTGGGACCTTTAAAGGCTGGGTTGAGCAGATCTTTACGACCGGAGCACAGCAGAGCGTTGCAGTAAACCAGATCCAGAGCACACAGGAGCAGATGATACGAGTTCACCAGATCATCACTGATCATTGGGAAGTTTCCTGCAGGAAAGAGGAGACAGAAAACACAAATAATACATGTTATATGTAAGCAGTAAGGTACGAGAGGCTGTGCTGTATGGTGAATAAGTGACGGCTGAAGGGCGTTGTTAGGCTCGACGCGAAGCGGAGTAACCCCTTCAGCCGTCACTTATTCACCATACACTCGCCTCGAGTACCTTATTGCTTTTATAAAACGATTACCAATCAATAAAATTATTAAAGTAAAAAAATATATGTATTAGTGCAACTTTAATGAAGTAAAATCACTAAAAGCCTTCCTTCCGCTAGAAAAAAAATAGTCCCTGACCATGACCAGCATCAACGCTCCAGTGTGTGATATGCATGAAAGCTCAAATAAACACAACACAGGAAGTGCAGTGTTGCGCAGCGATACACAGAACCGATGGGTGAAGCGGTCATAGCCGTGTTTAATCACGAATAAAGAACTATTGACCAATCAGAATCAACCGTTTTATAAAGGACAGAGAAGTATATAAATAAGAATAGATGGTGATTCTAATGGCTTACGACTACAAAACGTTACGAGTCTTTCCTTTTAAAAGCGTAGTTTGGTAAGAACTTGTTTCCTTAATTGCAACTACATGATCTGTCAAACTTTTTAAAGAAAAGAACTAAGCACGATTGTGTTTGGCAGGAAACACTACTGATCCCAGTATGAGCGTCTATATATCAAGCAGACAGCTGGCACTGCTCTAATGCAACAACAGGAAAAGAAAAGAAAAACCCAACATGTGCAGATAGACCACGGTGGTTTTTTTTGAGAGTTACAGCAAAGAAAGAATTGTGCTATCAACAGCTTTTGCCAAAATATACAGAATTCAAGCAAGTCTCACTGCACACAATACTGTATCAGTCCCAAACCTTCCTTTCCCATAACAATCACGCTATCATACAATCTCGTTCTTCACTAAACTTCTAAAAGATATTTTTTTTATACAAAATATGATTAAAAATGCAAAATAACCATATTTTCTTGAGGATTATTTTCCAAGAGGATAACTGCAGTGTTTCGTTAGCACTCAAAAATGAACTATCCACACAATAACACCTGCCAGTCTCGACATTTGATATCACACACGTATTCATCTTACTTACTAAATCATATTTCAATATAAAATACCAATGATCTGCAGTGGATGGTCAAGTTAAGATCTGAATTTGGTACTTACGTGTAATTTCTCATTTCATCCTTGAAATACTGTGTGTGAGTGTGTGTTAACGCTTCCTGCAGGACAGGGTCCCGAGGGCCCAGGTCGGCCCCGGCGGCCCCAAACACAGGCGAGCCCGGACTTGCCACGCCGGCTGTTGCTATGAGCACATGACGATATAACGCGCTCTCCTGCTGTTTAAACACCACTGCCAACATTTCTGAACACACCATGTAAAAGAAACGCTCTGTCGGCTTGAGCTTCACGCATACAGTGTTTTAATGCAGCATGGCTTTAATGATCAAACAATCCAGAGGGATTATTAAAAATGTTATATTCATGACTGGCTTGAACGATTACGTGGGAAAAAAAAAAAAAAAAGATTATTGACTCAAATAAACCATCCGAACATTTGATTCGGACATCTCGTGCAGCTTTGCAACGGAGCGGTTTTGTGCAGTTTGCAAAATATATCAGAATAAAAGCATTTGTAAGATTGAAAATCAAAAATCAAATGAAACATTAATATTGGAATAGAAGTAGAAATATGAAAAATCCGCTCGTGTGAATCTTATGAAACCTGTCAAGAACATGTTCGATGTAATTTTCATGATTTTCCAAATTCTCTTTACTGATTTATTTTCTATTGTAACATAAAAAATCCATGTTTCATTTGTTTGCAAAACATTGAACACTGTTGCATAAATGAAAATAATTTAATTAATAAATAATTAATGTATGTTTACACACCCATACACTCTCTCTTTCTGTCTCTCTAACACACACACACACACTCAGCTCAACACAAACAACACAAATAAATCAGTAAAGCCACATTCACTCAAAGCATTAAAAGGCTCTGCATGTGCATGTGTTCATTTGTGTGTGTGTGTGTGTGTGAGGAAATGCTCTGTCCGCAATGGCCTCGATCAAACATGCCAACATGATCCAACATGCCTGCACAGGCCCGGATAATGAGCCCAGGTCACATGATCAAGCTCCTGCGCTCTCAGCCAATGACTGCCAGTCCTCCTGTTAGACACGCTCCGCAGCTTCAGAGCCTGTGAGGGACACTACAGGAGCGTGACCCGTCCCGTACACCATCTGTCAGACTGTACAGCCGCAGCGTCTCTCTTTTGCTTGTGGCGAGAGAAAGCATCACTACTGTTCTCTTTTTTTGTCTTCTGGACAAAACCTTGGCGAGTAACTCGTCCCTCACCGTTTGCCGTAGACCCGTAACTGAGGTGTCAAATCACGCAGATTATTGAGGAGACGTGTGCTGCGACTTTTATAAGCGATCGCATCATCGGGGGAAATCCCTTAACTTTTATATTGGGACAAATGTTGGGTCATAGCTCCGAGCGACATAGCTCACTAGAGACAGGCTCCAGAAGAGAGTCAATCCCAAACCCCCTCATGATAAAGTGCCCAAATTACAGCAGAAAAAAAAAAGAAAAGAAAAATTTGTAAAAAAAAACGATACAAAAATTTGTTATACACTCACCGGCCACTTTATTAGGTACACCTGTCCAACTGCTCGTTAACACTTAATTTCTAAGCAGCCAATCACATGGCGGCAACTCAGTGCATTTAGGCATGTAGACATGGTCAAGACAATCTCCTGCAGTTCAAACCGAGCATCAGTATGGGGAAGAAAGGTGATTTGAGTGACTTTGAACGTGGCATGATTGTTGGTGCCAGAAGGGCTGGTCTGAGTATTTCAGAAACTGCTAATCTACTGGGATTTTCACGCACAACCATCTCTAGGGTTTACAGAGAATGGTCCGAAAAAGAAAAAACATCCAGTGAGCGGCAGTTCTGTGGGCGGAAATGCCTTGTTGATGCCAGAGGTCAGAGGAGAATGGCCAGACTGGTTCGAGCTGATAGAAGGGCAACAGTGACTCAAATAACCACCCGTTACAACCAAGGTGGGCAGAAGAGCATCTCTGAACGCACAGTACGTCGAACTTTGAGGCAGATGGGCTACAGCAGCAGAAGACCACACCGGGTGCCACTCCTTTCAGCTAAGAACAGGAAACTGAGGCTACAATTTGCACAAGCTCATCGAAATTGGACAATAGAAGATTGGAAAAACGTTGCCTGGTCTGATGAGTCTCGATTTCTGCTGCGACATTCGGATGGTAGGGTCAGAATTTGGCGTCTACAACATGAAAGCATGGATCCATCCTGCCTTGTATCAACGGTTCAGGCTGGTGGTGGTGGTGTCATGGTGTGGGGAATATTTTCTTGGCACTCTTTGGGCCCCTTGGTATCAATTGAGCATCGTTGCAACGCCACAGCCTACCTGAGTATTGTTGCTGACCATGTCCATCCCTTTATGACCACAATGTACCCAACTTCTGATGGCTACTTTCAGCAGGATAATGCGCCATGTCATAAAGCTGGAATCATCTCAGACTGGTTTCTTGAACATGACAATGAGTTCGCTGTACTCAAATGGCCTCCACAGTCACCAGATCTCAATCCAATAGAGCATCTTTGGGATGTGGTGGAACGGGAGATTCGCATCATGGATGTGCAGCCGACAAATCTGCGGCAACTGTGTGATGCCATCATGTCAATATGGACCAAACTCCCTGAGGAATGCTTCCAGCACCTTGTTGAATCTATGCCACGAAGAATTGAGGCAGTTCTGAAGGCAAAAGGGGGTCCAACCCGTTACTAGCATGGGGTACCTAATAAAGTGGCCGGTGAGTGTATAACTTATTATATTTAAGTTATCCACAAGTTTCCTACGCCCCATGAGGCCTTGCGTCAAAAGTGGGCGCGACTTCCGGTTGGAAGTAAACAAAGCGCGACTTGACATGCTTGACACTCGTTCATTCAACAGTTGACAGTCATTCAAGTTATAGCGATCCAAACTAGCTAACGATGTGGGAACACAACCTCAACGAAATTAAAAAGGGTGAAATAACAGTACCTTTACCATCCGCAGTAGTTGATTGGGAGTATTATAATAACATTATTAATTATCAATACTCATCAAGGCATGGTGACAGACAGTTGTGCGAGCTGACAAACAATTCAAATAAAAAAATACACACTTAGTCATTGTGCTTTGGAGTTTATTCAAAATTATAAATGAATGTGCTGCTTGAATACATTAACTGGCACATTTGGTATTCTGTCAACACAGGCTTTGGTCCTGAGTTTATGTGTAACATCAGTAGCGAACAGCCAATCACATGCTGATAGAGTTTATAAAATATAAAGAATTAAAAAAAATGTACACAGGAAGATTCGTCGTCTTTTGCGAGGTGATGGAAACTAACGTTACAGTCGTTGGCAGGATCAGAGACGGGCTCTGGCAGGATCACTCTGATTTCGTTTTCAGCTTATGTTCAAAACAATCACGTTTAAGCCACTGAATTAGTTTAGTCCGGTTATACATACAAAAGCGAACAGCACATGTTGTCCCTGAGCTCCGTAACGACATCTCTCATAAAGATTTGCGTCTTTAAATAGTAAAATAATTCTCCGAAAAACAGCTAGCATCTTCGCTAACTAACACACAAAATACCATTGGAATGCTACTTCCGCCGCCTCACCGGAAGTTTCACCCACTTTGTTTTTTACAGGAGCGCCCCTCGGAAACTTGTGGATATAACTTATTATATTATACTTGTTATATAACTCAGTTAGTTTATAAATAGTAAATAGTTTATAATCCGTTTTAATTATATTAAAGCAGCACTATGTTGTTGTTTTTTTACCTTAAAGGGTAACTTAACCCCTGGTCAGAGCCTGACTTCACCCACTGGCAATATTTGAAAATGCTGAAAAAGTGGGCAGACCCCAGCGGAGATAGAGGGGACGAAATAGATGCTAAAACACTCTATCCTGATCGTTTTCAATACTCACAATTCTAATTCCTGACTCCCTACAGTGGTTTTGACGACACAAGATGGTTTTTATACTGCCAAGGGTGATGAGCTGAAACCTGCGTACGTCACAAAGTGAGGAACATCCAATAGGAAAATTCAACTGCAGTAGCCACCGTTCAACCTGAAGCACTAAGACGTTTTTACACCATATATTGTAGAAATAAAACACTTTATAAACAAATGTCAAAAAAGTTACTCGAATGAATGACTGGTATTAATAAAGATCCATTCTTACAGATCATTAACTAAAACAAGTTGGTTTAGTGTTTAGTTACTCTTTACCTGAATAGCTTTGGAGTTATTGCAATGGTTATATGACTATTTTCGGGTTGACACACTAGTAACTGTTTGGTCACACCCTAGCAACTATTTACAGCACCCTAGCAACCATACCACAACATGAATAAGACATATCTCAGCGCCACAACATCATAGAGACACAGGATTGGCTCTTTTAATTTGGGAAGACATCCAGTCTATTAGTTTCACACTAGTAACTGTCTGGTCAGACCCTAGCAACTATTTACAGCACCCTAGCAACCATACCGCAGCATGAATAAGACATATCTCAGCGCCAAAACATCATAGTGACACAGGATTGGCTCTTTTAATTTTGGAAGACATCCAGTCTATTAGTTTCACACTAGTAACTGTCTGGTCAGACCCTAGCAACTATTTACAGCACCCTAGCAACCATACCGCAGCATGAATAAGACATATCTCAGCGCCAAAACATCATAGAGACACAGGATTGGCTCTTTTAATTTGGGAAGACATCCAGTCTATTAGTTTCACACTAGTAACTGTCTGGTCAGACCCTAGCAACTATTTACAGCACCCTAGCAACCATACCGCAGCATGAATAAGACATATCTCAGCGCCACAACATCATAGAGACACAGGATTGGCTCTTTTAATTTGGGAAGACATCCAGTCTATTAGTTTCACACTAGTAACTGTCTGGTCAGACCCTAGCAACTATTTACAGCACCCTAGCAACCATACTGCAGCATGATTAAGACATATCTCAGCGCCAAAACATCATAGAGACACAGGATTGGCTCTTTTAATTTGGGAAGACATCCAGTCTATTAGTTTCACACTAGTAACTGTCTGGTCAGACCCTAGCAACTATTTACAGCACCCTAGCAACCATACCGCAGCATGAATAAGACATATCTCAGCGCCAAAACATCATAGTGACACAGGATTGGCTCTTTTAATTTAGGAAGACATCCAGTCTATTAGTTTCACACTAGTAACTGTCTAGTCAGACCCTAGCAACTATTTACAGCACCCTAGCAACCATACTGCAGCATGAATAAGACATATTTTAGCGCCAAAACATCATAGAGACACAGGATTGGCTCTTTTAATTTGGGAAGACATCCAGTCTATTAGTTTCACACTAGTAACTGTCTGGTCAGACCCTAGCAACTATTTACAACACCCTAGCAACCATACCGCAGCATGAATAAGACATATCTCAGCGCCAAAACATCATAGTGACACAGGATTGGCTCTTTTAATTTGGGAAGACATCCAGTCTATTAGTTTCACACTAGTAACTGTCTGGTCAGACCCTAGCAACTATTTACAGCACCCTAGCAACCATACCGCAGCATGAATAAGACATATTTCAGCGCCACAACATCATAGAGACACAGGATTGGCTCTTTTAATTTGGGAAGACATCCAGTCTATTAGTTTCACACTAGTAACTGTCTGGTCAGACCCTAGCAACTATTTACAGCACCCTAGCAACCATACTGCAGCATGAATAAGACATATTTCAGTGCCAAAACATCATAGGGACACAGGATTGGCTCTTTTAATTTGGGAAGACATCCAGTCTATTAGTTTCACACTAGTAACTGTCTGGTCAGACCCTAGCAACTATTTACAGCACCCTAGCAACCATACCGCAGCATGAATAAGACATATCTCAGCGCCACAGCATCATAGAGACACAGGATTGGCTCTTTTAATTTGGGAAGACATCCAGTCTATTAGTTTCACACTGCTAATTGTCTGGTCAAACCCTAGCAACTATTTACAGCACCCTAGCAACCAAACCGCAGCATAAATAAGACACTCATGCGTTCTTCAGAAATTGTCTAGTTTCTCCAATGTCACCCTTATGTTCTTTTGAACTTTCTATTAGAAATATTTCTTTATTATCAAATCATCATATTAGAATGATTTCTGAAGGATCATGTGACACTGAAGACTGGAGAAATGATGCTGAAAATTCAGCTTTGATCGCAGGAATACATTTCAGTTTAAAATATATTCACATAGAAAACAGCTCTTTTAAATTGTACTAATAGGCTATTTCACAATATTACTGTATTACTTTATTTTGGACCAAATAAATGCAGCGTTGGTGAGCAAAAGAGAGTTTATGTTCAAAATCGACATTGGGGAAACATATAGAATATGGCCCTTTAAATGAACATTGTGTTTGGTAATTCTTTACCTTTCGCATGTATGAACAGGATCCAGCAGAAATTGAACACCTCAGTGACGGTGCAGGGATGCCGTCTGAGGACACAGAAAGTGTCAGTCAGCACAACAAATCTGATCCACATGCAGAAATAACTGATGGTTCGCACACTATCTGTGAACTACAGTAGGGACTTAAAGGAGTAGTTCACTTTAAAAAAAAACTTTTGCTGATAATTTACTCACCCCCACGTCATCCAAGATGTCCATGTCTTTCTTTCTTCAGTCGAAAAGAAATTAAGATTTTTGATGAAAACATTCCAGGATTTTCTCCATATAATGGACTTCAATGGGAACCAAACGGTTCAAGGTCCAAAAGACAGTTTCAGTGCAAACTGCAAACTGTTCAAAGGGCTTTAAACGATTCAAGACGATGAATAAGGGTCTTATCAAGCGAAACGATCGCTCATTTAAAAAAAATAAATAACAAAGTTTAAGTTTTATAAGCTCAAAAGATCGCCTTGCTCTGTTCTGTGATGCGTGTTCGTGACTCTCCTGTTCGAACTCGTTCATCAAAATGAACGAATCTTTTCCCGAGTCAACTCGTTCATTTCTTTCGTTGAATCAACCAAATGACACGAAAAAAGATTCATTCATTTTGATGAAAGAGTTCGAACCGGAGAGTCACGAACGTGCATCACAGAACAGAGCAAAGCGACC
The DNA here is from genome assembly GCF_016745375.1 of Pimephales promelas. The sequence continues at coordinate 2,383,227 of NW_024121788.1, read as the reverse complement.
ATTTGAGCGAATAAAACTTAAACTTTGTTATTTATTTTTTAAATGAGAGACCGTTTCACTTGATAAGACCCTTATTCATCGTCTGGAATCATTTAAAGCCCTTTGAACAGTTTGCAGTTTGCACTGAAACTGTCTTTTGGACCTTGAACCGTTTGGTTCCCATTGAAGTCCATTATATGGAGAAAAATCCTGGAATGTTTTCATCAAAAACCTTAATTTCTTTTCGACTGAAGAAAGAAATGGACATCTTGGATGAGAGTAAATTATCAGCAAAAGTTTTTTTTTAAAAGTGAACTACTCCTTTAACCTGAGGTTATTTATCACGTGGTTCACTATAAAATGCAGTGGAGAGTTCCGTTTCAAGTACCTCTGTTTCCTGCCTCTGTGCACTCTGGGTAATTCATCTGTGGGCGCCTTGAAGATGTCTTTGAATAAGGGCACATATTTCTTGAAGATGACAGACGTGACGGTGAAGTTCCTCTCCAGTTTCTCTGTGCTCTGCTGGAACTCGATGGGCAGGTTGGCCATGTCCTGCCATTTCTTCATTTTATTGAAAAACTCGATGAGGCTGAAAGGTATGAGGACATTACTTCAACTTTAGAATAAATTACATTACAACATTCATTACAATAATACGCAATCCAAATATAATGAGACATTGTGAAAATCCTTTATTTTAATAAGTTCTTGTTGCATCTGATTAAATTTAGGGTACATTTCACACAAATATTTGTCAGTTTTCTTGAAATTGTCTTGATGCCCCTAAATACCAGATTGTGAGCAAGTCTTCAGTTCAGACTCATTATATTTTAGACAAAATTATATTTTTAAAATTTTAAAATTCAACCTTTGTTACAATTTTTGGGATATTCTTTGCGCTTTGCTTTGATTTTTTTAAAAATTGATTTTAAATTTAATTTTCATTTCATATTTATTTCTCGCATGTCTGCAAAAGTTCTGTCAAGTATGTTACTAACTGCACATCCTAACTGAGAAAAAATAATATGATTCTTATGATTCTTTTAAAAGATTCACTCCACATATAGCAGATCAGATAAAAGTGCCCATAATCAGAGTGTGTGTAGTGGCAAACAGTTCGCACGTAACATAGATGACAAACTGACTAAACAATCCTACACTATGCTACACTACACGACATGATACTATACTATAAAGTACTACACTACACTATACTACAAAGTACACTACACTACACTACACGACCCTAAACTATACTACACTACATTATACAACACTATACTACATTATACTATACTACATTATACTATACTACACTACACGACCCAAAACTATACTACACTACATTATACAACACTATACTATATTATACTACACTATACTACACTATACTACATTATACTATACTACACGACACTACAATATACTACACTATTCTATACTGTACTACACTGTACTGTACTATACTCTGCTATACTATACTCTAATGTACTGCATTATACTATACTACACTATTCTATACTGTACTGTATTATACTACACTATACTGTACTATACTCTGCTATACTATACTCTAATGTACTGTATTATACTATACTACACTGTGCTGTGATGTACTGTACTATAATGTATACTACACTGTACTGTACTATATTCTGCTGTACTATACTCTGATGTACTGTATTATACTATACTACACTGTACTGTCTTATACTCTGCTGTACTATACTATGATGTACTGCAGTATACAGTACTGTATTATCTGTATTATACTATACTGTATACTTTGCTATATCGTACTGTGCTGTACTGTACTATACTATATTGTCCTGTGCTATACTGGCATTATACTTTACCACACTAGACTGTATGGTACTGTACTATACTAGACTACACTTTACTGCACTATACTATACCAGACTGTACTGCACTGTACTATACTATATGGTACTACACTAGTCAAGTCAATGTAGATTGTTTCAAAGCAGCTTTACAGAGATAAACTTATTATATCATTTGAGGTAACACAAGATTAGTTTTGGTTTTATAGACCAACGCCACTTTTGCGTCATCGTAGGGTAACGCCCCCTTTTGGGGGAAAACACCTCTATACTGTCTATGGGAAAACAAACGGATTCCCATGAGAACAGAACTCGCACTAGATCTGCAAAGTTTCTTGATAGCAAAAATGGCACAAACTTAAAGAAGCTAACGTCACTGAATACGGGGTTACAGAGGTGTCCCTTTGAAATGGTCGAAAACTGGATTAATGACCCCACACAGCGGCCAAATATGGACTATTCAGACATCTAACGTTACCACTATCTCGTGGAATCACCAAGTAAGTAGCCTTTTTATTTATTTATTTATTTATCATTTACACACTCACAGTAGCCTATGACAAACTACTAGACGATGAGGCCATGTCACTTGGATCATATTTAACTTGATTTAAGCTATTGACAGTTTTGTTGTCGACTAGCTATTAGAAAGACTAGCTGTTAGCAGCTAACGTTACCTTATTAGACTATGTCAATAGCTTAAATCAAGTTAAATATGATCCATTCATCGTCTAGTTTGTCATAATGTGAGTGTTAATGAAAAAAATGCTACGTGCTTACTTGGTGATTAACGTTAGATGTCTGAATAGTCCATATTTGGCCGCTGTGTGGGGTCATTAATCCAGTTTTCGACCATTTCAAAGGGACACCTCTGTAACCCCGTATTCAGTGACGTTAGCTTCTTTAAGTTTGTGCCATTTTTGCTATCAAGAAACTTTGCAGATCTAGTGCGAGTTCTGTTCTCATGGGAATCCGTTTGTTTTCCCATAGACAGTATAGAGGTGTTTCCCCCCAAAAGGGGGCGTTACCCTTCGATGACGCAAAAGTGGCGTTGGTCTATACTACACTGTATACTGAACTGTACTATTACAACACTACACTGCACTGTACTAAACTATACTATATCTTTCCTAACAGTAATGTGAATTTGGAAAATAATGTCATAAATAATGGCTTCGTTATATTTACAGTAAGCTAAATATATTTTATTCATCAATTTGAGCTAATTATGGAATGAAATAAGATTTTGAGTTATAGCTAGATTTACTCATATTAGGCGACCTTGAGTGTCCAGAAAGGCGCCAAATAAATAAAATGTATTATTATTATTATACTGCATATGTTATCAAGATCATATAAAATACCTTAAATTAAAATTATTTTTTAGTTACTGTGATCATTTTAAACGATTACACAACTGTAATTTAGTCTCTTTGGCTTATAAACTAGAAGAAGCTTGAAGCTCATTCTAGCTCCTGCTCTCTAAATCCCCAGCTGATCTTTAGGTTGTCCTGGGAACATCACAACATGTGAGTGTGTGTGTGTGCTGTGGCTTTTGTATGTCTTTTGCTTCATCTATAATGTCAGAATAAGTCAGGATGATACAGACCTCTGCTGTGAGGAGCGCAGGATCCTGGTCAGCGATACGTAGTTGCCCTCGGCTGTGCCTTTCCCTATAGTGGGCACAGAAGACCTGCAGGCCACATACAGCGCACACGCCAACCAGTGCAGGTCACTGCCCTGAGACACACAGACAACAATTCAGTGAGTTCAACACACTGTATATTTTGCCACTCAAGCAAAACAGCTATTCAATAAACACGGAACGGCCCCCCCCAATGTTAGTATTTAGTTCCCGTTTGGTTTTAGGAATGTTGCAAGGAGGTTATTTTTTAAACAACCTTTCCTGTTGGATATGTATCATGAAAATACCATTGTATTCTGGGGTGCCTAGAATAGACCATGGTATATGACAGAAATAAGACATTATATGACATTTGATTCAATTCATACTGCATGGCACCGAAGCAATGTTGAAATGTTTTTCTCAAGCACAATAAGGTGACACTGGGACATTAGTGGTGGAGATTCATTGATATTTATCAGCCTTTCAACAAGCACAACTTGTCCTCACTGTCTCCTACACACACTCAGTGTTGAAGCGTGTTCATTCAAATAAAGCCTTGATGATGTCACAGATCTCACCCCCTCACGCGCATTCTGCACTCATGCACACTCACACATATTGACAAACACTCTTTGACAAGTTTAAAGCACACACTTCATACATTAAACATAAGAATAACAGGTTAACATGTCAATTCACATGAATACTATTGAATGCGTGCATATTTACGGATCTAAATGCGTGCAGTAGTGGGCCTGCGTATAAGGTGTTCACTTTACCTCCAGAGTGTAATTTTTGCTGATATTTTCATAACTCCTCCATGCCCTGTTACTCGACTCCTCATCCATATTCAGTGCTCGACACAGATCTTCAAATGCATGTCTAGTTTTCACCAATGTATCTTCCTCATCGCTCATTTTTGGTGGCTTTTCGTGCGTAAATGTATATACGAGTTATTTGAATCTTTGTTTGCAATACAAGAAAAGCAGAAAAACAAACCGCTGAGAAATGAACAGGAGAGAAATAAGAATGAAGTTATTTCATGACAGCGCGAGCGACTGTACAGTTCTGCAGAGTGTAGCCATTTAAATGTCCTTTGACTGACAGCTCGCTCTGCTGTATTTCAGTTACGCTGAGTGCGTGCCGACACACGAGAAACGAAGAGTTACGCATAGTTTTTGACGTAACTACATGAGCGTATTCCGATTCTGCACGTAGAGCCCGTCACACGGAAGTGGAGGTCCCGCCCACTTTCTGACTTATATACACAGTCATAAAATACTGTTTTACGAGTATGTCAACCTGTATTTAAGGTTTTAGATGACATCTTAATACAGTTCAACAAGTAAATTAGACCTTTGCCGTGTTAAGTAATATTTTGCTATCCAGAGGAAGATTTGCTCTGACATTCACACATTCTGTGACACACATATTGCCGTGCAGCGAACGAATTGTTACTTTTTTAATAAACCCCCCCCCCCAGCAATATTTAAATAGAAATTCAACAGCTGTTTTTGAGCGCAGTTTATTCTAGGCACGCGAAAACGTCACGCCGTAAAAACAAACACCATTTCCCATAAAGGCAGTTGCGGAAGGGGAGTCCTTTAAAGCGGAAGTGGAGGAGTTGTTTGTTAGCAACTGTCGCTGTGGTTTGTGTGTGATGCTTTTGAATCGGTGAGATGATATTTCTTGGTTAAAATGTTAGTATTTTATGAAGCTTTGAAGTACGCCGTGTGCCTCTATCGTAACATTATACATGTGTTTTCTGTGACTTAGATAGCCGTTTCAAAAAGTACTGTTAGAAAACATACAGATTGCAATGCAGTGAAGTATCAAATATACCAATATCTGATGGAAATGTCATTACAATGTGGTCATATTTAACACCGTGTCCTAAATAAGCATGGTGATACCATCATAATCCTCTGTAGCCCACGTCCAGTTTTAATTTACTGTAATTCATATTTGCAATTTTTGTATATTTGCTTTGATTTCAGACTGAACGATGTTTTCCCGTGCTGATGAAACAGCTGGTGATATTCCTGTGAAAGACATTACTGTCAGCACACATGGCGCAGCTACATTACCAGGTCACTATTAAAACAAAAGTATTATTATAACTGTTAAACATTCATTGCAGTGAATGGCAATTAAATGAAAGCGTCCTGCTTGGTTTTAGAGTCTGTACTGTCCCAGAATGTCAGAGAGAGGCAGAACGTGTCCAAGTTCAGCAGGGAAGAGCTGGAGGACAAGTTTTTACGGCTGCAGGATGAAAACCTCACTCTCAAACAACACACATGCAAACAAGAAGACAAGATCCGCAGGTTCGCTCAATCATTCAATTCGAAATATGCATTTTAATGGGATTAGTTTTATTCTTTGGAAAAATGGATTGGATACAACATAAGAAGAACGATATCATACATTTGGAAATGTCTGCGGTGTTTCAGGATGGCCACGAAGTTGATCCGTCTGGTGAAGGACCGTAAGCAGAGCGAGAGCGCGGGCGGGCGAGATGTTGAGATGGAGGAGATGATGGAGGAGATGCAGGAGAAGGTTCAGGATCTGGAGAAACAGAACGAAGGGCTGAGACGGCGTCTGCTGGCCACCAAACAGCAGCTGCAGGTCCAAACCCGCCGACACACTCCCTACAGCCACATCCAGCCTCGCATCAACTCTGGCCTGCGCAGACCCCTGAGCCCAGCACGACCACACACTCCCAGAGCAGGTACTTCTATTCTATTCTATTCTATTCTATTCTATTCTATTCTATTCTGGTCTATTCTGTTCTTTTCTATTCTATTCTGTTCTATCTATTCTTTTCTTTTCTATTCTATTCTGTTCTATTCTATTTATTCCATTCTGTTCTGTTCTATTCATTCTGTTCTTGTATTATTCTGGTCTGTTCAATTAAATTAAATTCTATTTGTTCTGTTCTGTTCTGTTTTATTATGTTCTATTCTGTTCTGTTCAATTCAATTCATTCTATTCGTTATGTCCTATTCTATTCTGTTCTATTCTATTCTTTATATTTGTTCTGCTCTATTCTGCAGTCGATTTTATATTATTTTCTGTTTTGTAATTTACTCTTTCAGTTATGCATTTATAGCAATTATAAATAGTCTATTTCTGCCATATTATGTATCCCATTCTATTCTACACTGTATTAAACTCTACTCTATTCTATTAGGTATTCTATTTTATATCTATTTTCTATTATTACAATTTTTTCCCCTATCTGTTACATATTCTATATTTGTTTTGTTCTGTTATGCAATCCATTTTCTAATCTATATTCTATTTTGTTCTCCAATATGTACTATTTTGTGTTCTATTTCCATCTATCTATCTACCCATAGATGGCAGATTGTGATGTGTACTGCCCTATTCTATTCTATTCTATTCTATTCTATTCTATTCTATTCTATTCTATTCTATTCTATTCTATTCTTTTCATTCTGGTCTATTCTGTTCTTTCTGGTCTATTCTGTTCTGTTCTGTTCTGTTCAATTCAATTAAATTCTATTTGTTCTCTCTTCTATTCTGTTTTATTCTGTTCTGTGTTCTGTTCTATTCTATTCTATTCTATTCTATTCTATTCTATTCTGTATATTTGTTCTGCTCTATTCTGCAGTCGATTTTATATTATGTTCTGTTTTGTAATTTACTCTTTCAGTTATGCATATCCCAATCTCCTCCATCCGGTTGTATTTAGTTATTATTCTATTCTATGATCTCTTGATATTTATTTGTTCTGTTCTTTTCAGCAGTATTATATGATGTTCTATTTTGAAACGTACTATTTTGTTCTATTCAGTCCTATTTGGTTCTATTATAGCAATTATAAATAGTCTATTTCTGCCATATTTTGTATCCCATTCTATTCTACACTGTATTAAACTCTACTCTATTCTATTAGGTATTCTATTTTATATCTATTTTCTATTATTACAATTTTTTCCCCTATCTGTTACATATCCTATATTTGTTTTGTTCTGTTATGCAATCCATTTTCTAATCTATATTCTATTTTGTTCTCCAATATGTACTATTTTGTGTTCTATTTCCATCTATCTATCTACCCATAGATGGCAGATTGTGATGTGTACTGCCCTATTCTATTCTATTCTATTCTATTCTATTCTATTCTATTCTATTCTATTCTATTCTATTCTATTCTATTCTATTCTATTCTATTCTTTTCATTCTGGTCTATTCTGTTCTTTCTGGTCTATTCTGTTCTATTCTGTTCTGTTCTGTTCAATTCAATTAAATTCTATTTGTTCTCTCTTCTATTCTGTTTTATTCTGTTCTGTGTTCTGTTCTATTCTATTCTATTCTATTCTATTCTGTATATTTGTTCTGCTCTATTCTGCAGTCGATTTTATATTATGTTCTGTTTTGTAATTTACTCTTTCAGTTATGCATATCCCAATCTCCTCCATCCGGTTGTATTTAGTTATTATTCTATTCTATGATCTCTTGATATTTATTTGTTCTGTTCTTTTCAGCAGTTTTATATGATGCTCTATTTTGAAACGTACTATTTTGTTCTATTCAGTCCTATTTGGTTCTATTATAGCAATTATAAATAGTCTATTTCTGCCATATTTTGTATCCCATTCTATTCTACACTGTATTAAACTCTACTCTATTCTATTAGGTATTCTATTTTATATCCATCTTCTATTATTAAATTTTTTCCAATCTGTTACATATTCTATATTTGTTAAGTTTTGTTCTGTTATGCAATCCATTTTCTAATCTATATTCTATTTTTTTCTCCAATATGTTCTATTCTGTGTTCTATTTTCATCTATCTATCTACCCATAGATGGCAGATTGTGATATGTACTGCTCTATTCTATTCTACTCATTCTGGTCTATTCTGTTCTTTCTGGTCTATTCTGTTATGTTCAATTAAATTCTATTTGTTCTGTTATATTCTGTTCTGTCTATTCTATTTATTCCATTCTGTTCTATTCATTCTGTTCTTGTCTTTTCTGTTCAATTCTATTTGTTCTTCTATTCTGTTCTGTTCCATTCTGTTCAATTCTATTCATTCTATTCTGCTCTATTCTATATATTTGTTCTGCTCTATTCTGCAGTCGATTTTATAAAATGTTCTATTTTGTAATTTACTCTTCCAGCTATGCATATCCCAATGTCCTCTATTCGGTTGTATTTTGTTCTATTATATGTGTGCTCCTGTGTTCTATTTTAATTCTACTAGCCTATTTTTCTGTAATATGTTATGCTATATCCTTTTCTATTCTAATTCAATAATTTGGTTGAGGGTGAAATTTTTTTTGGATAAATTCTACAGCTATTCTTAAAGGATCCTTCGAGTGTAGAAACAGAGCTACTGGAGAAAATTATAAATGCCTTATATTTAAAGTATGCTACAAAATATGGGTGTTTTATATTTTTTAATCATATATAACATGTTTTATTCAAAGGCATCAGGCATGTTGAAGGGGAACTGAGTGTGAAACCCCCCCACGGTCTGTTGCCCCGCTATGGCCACAGTCTTCTGGATGAGGCCCGCGCTGAGATCCGCAACCTGTGAGTGAAGCACAGTCTGTTGACAGACCCACACACGCGAACGAAAGGAGAGTCACACACACCCACTGTTTTCCGTGCTCGCAGGGAGAGTGTGACTGAGATGCAGCAGGCTCAGCTGGAGGAGATGGAGAGATCAGCGGAGGCGCTGAGAGATCAGCTGAAGAGGAGAGAGAGAGAGGTGGAGGAGACACTCCTGCAGATGAGAGAGCATCAGGCTGGTGGACAGAGGTGCTGTTCTCTCTTCACGAACACTACTCTTTATCTCATATCTCACGAGAGGATATTAATATGAACGCATGGAGTTTGAATTGTAAATCGTGTTTTACAGGTTAACTATAAAGGATAATGTCGAGATGATCAAACTGCAGAAGCTGTTATCTGAGAAAGGAAACGCCCTCACAGTGCTGGAGAGCAGATTCCTTCAGCAGCAGGAGGTACGAGGGACTGTCAGGGACCTGTGATTGGCTGATAATATACAGTATCTGTTATATTATAATTACGGAGTATGTTCCCTCAGTCTTTGTGCCTTAATATATTCTGACACACATTGCGTTTTAGCATGTGTATGCACACGACTTCAATAGTTTGGGGTCAGTAGGATTAAAAAAATATATATATATATATATATTTATATATATGCATAGAAATTAATACTTTTATTCCACAAGGATGCTTTCAATTATGAAAGAATTGACAAATTTACAGTAAACTAAAGACATTTATTTTGCTACAATAAATAAATGATTTTCATTAGGGCTTTCAAACGATTAATCGCATCCAAAATAAAAGTTTGTGTTTACATAATATATGTGGGTGCACTGTGTATAATTATATATATATATATACACACACACACACATGCTTGTATATATTTCAGAAATATTTTCATGTATATAGATTTATATATAATTTATATTATATCTAAATATTTTATATATAAATAAAACAAATTCTTAAATATACATGCATGTGTGTGTATTTTATATATAAATATATATAAATACACATATACAAAATAATTATACACAGTGCACCCACATATATTATGTAAACACAAACTTTTATGTTGGATGCGATTAATCGCGATGAATTGTTTGACAGCCCTACTTTTCATTTTAACTATATTCCTCAAAGAATTCTGAAAAAATCATCACGGTTTCACCAAAACATTCAACTGTTTTCATTGATAATTATCAGAAATGTTTCTCGAGCGGCAAATCATCATGTACAAAGTGATTTCTGAAGGATCACGTGACATTGAAGAGTAATGATGCTGAAAATGCAGGTTTTAAACACAGGAATAAATGACATTTTAACATGTATTAAAATAAAATAAAAATATTTTAACAATTAAATGTATCCTCTGTGAGTATAAAAGACTCATTTCTGCCCCTTCTAAAAATTATTCACGCTATTGTAAATTATTATTATGACATAAAAAGGAACACATTATGACACACTATGCATAATTATGAGAAATTATGTAATTATGTAATTTCATAGTCAGTAAATGTCATAATTTAGACTATGTCATCATTAAGGTTTATTAAAGCATGAATTTTAGGTTTTTTTTTGCTTGTGGGGTGGAAATGAGCTTCCATAGAGACTTCTCTCAGCTCAACATTTTTAACACAGTGAAGTGTCATCTGAAAAAATTGTAAATAAAATGTCCTAAATTTAAATCAATTATCAAAAATCAATGTTATATTTAAAATCCAAGCGTTAAAGCTAATATTTCCCGTGATCATGTTTGATGGATCTGCCGTGTGGTAGTGCCCTCTGCTGGTGCTCATGTCAGTAGCAGGCGCTGTGTGTCTCTGCAGAGCATGAAGACGCTGAAGGCCAGTCATGATGCAGCGCTGCTGAGGGTGGAGGAGGTGAGCCGACAGATGAAGGAGGAGAGGATGAGGAGTTTACAGCTGGAGACGCAGATGCAGAGCAGAGTTCTAGACCAGAGACACGTGCAAGAGGTGCACACACACACACACACACACTTCTTTGTGAGGACTCTCCATAGACATAATGGTTTTTATACTGTACAAACTGTATATTTTATCTCCACTGCCCCTACCCATCACAGGAAACATTCTGCATTTTTACATTTAAAAAAATAAATAATTCTGTATGATTTATAAGCGTGTTTAACCGTGGGGACCAAATTTAGGTCCCCACAGTGAGACGAGTCCCCATGAGTCAAGGATAGAAAAACACACACACACACACACACACACACACACACACACACACACACACACACACACACACACACACACACACACACACACACACACACACTATAGTTGAGTATCGCAGCAGACAACAGTGCAGTGAATAAAGGATGACTGCAATTTAAGTAGAATATTTATAATTGTATAATAAATGTGTAATTTCGGTGATTTGATGTTGTGTTTTTCCACCTATATATAAAATATATATATGAAATTTTCTTCTAGAATGATCATTTTTATCAAGCTTGTATATTTAATTTCTCAATTTAAGTGAAATTACTGAACTTAACCCTTGTGCATCCATTAAAAAAAGTTACACAGGTAAAAAGAGGACAAAAATGTCCATGTCAAAAAACTGTCATAAAAATGTGACGCTTTGGAGCACAGACTTAAGTTTGGTATCATTTTAAAGAAGACCCTTTGCAGATTATTGCTGAAGTAAAAAATAATAATAATAAGTAAATCCAAAAAAAAGTTATATAGGTATAAGTTTATGAAAATTATTTATAAAATAATATTTTATATAAAAAATATATTTTTTAAATCAGGTTGAACTCAAAACTACAATAAAATCAAAGCCATAAATCTAAATAGGTTGTGTTCCAAATTTGAGGATGATATCTCAAAAAATGAGCTTTCAGTAACACTTTGTTTGGGCGTAGAAACATATTTTCCCCATTGGGTCCCAGCAAAACCCCAGTGGAGCTCACAGTGATTGGATTTGAATTTGCAGTTTTTCTCTCTCAGTCTGACAAACACACACATGCGCACGCACACACACACACACATATTTTTTATAACACACATACTAACCACACTCTGACATCCATACCAACACACCCACACAAATATCGTTGCATAATTTATCCAGTTGGCTCTATAATATGCCGAACCAGAAAACAGGAATAAAGCGACATTTGTTTTATAGGCCAAACTTAAAAAAAATGACACCATCTGATAAAAAATAGTAAAAAATAAAATTTTGAAGCCTTGCCATCAGAATGAAAGCCTCTTAACAAAGATTGCATTATTTTATAGTTAACTGAACCGGGGATTAAAAATGGCAGTTTTAATGGGTTTCAATGGGGACATTTTTGTCCAAAAGGGGCTGAGAGGGAGTGTTTTTTGTACCTAATGCAAAAAATATTTTTTTTTAAGAAAATGACAGTGAAATAGTACAATTCCAATAAAAATACACACCTGTGCCAAGTTTTTTGCAGTTAGCTTTAACACAGGCAAAGTGATCAAAAAAACAAAACTGAAAAGGACAAAAATGTCCACAAGGATGCACAAGGGTTAAAAATACAAGCTTGATAAAAATTATCATTCTAGAAGGAAATTTCAAATGGCACTTAAAGGCTTTTGCATCTGAACTCTTCATATATATATATATATATATATATATATATATATATATATTATTTATTTAGAAATCGAAAATGTTTTCAAAGTTTATCAATTGATTTGTTTTGTTTTTTTTGTCTTTCTTCAGCTACAAGAGAGAATCCAAGATTTGGAAAAGGAGAGAGACTTGCTTAAGGAAAACTGTGATAAATTTGTGAAAAGGTGAAAAGATAAAGGAGTAGTAGTACTGTATGATGCTAGTGGTGCTTGATAACATATCACTGTTATAATGGCTTATGCATTAAAGGGATAGTTCACCCAAAAATGAAAATATCATTAATTACTCACCCCCATGCTGTACCAACCCCGTAAGACCTTCATTTGTCTTCAGAACACAAATGAAGATATTTTTGATTTATGCTTTCTCTACACCTAAAGACTTGAAAAGATTTAGAAAAGACTTAATAAGATTATCAGCTCACATCTAAAGACTTGGGTTCACAGTTTTTTGTCTTAGACTAAAGATTTTACAAACACTGAATCTTGTAGTGACACTATTTACAAGACTACAACTAGATTATTTTAGCTTTTTATTCCCACCAAATTCTTCCCATCATGCTCAGCAGTGATTTAACAAAAACGGTTAGTTAGTTTACCTCAAAAAGACACGGCTGCTCTGCCCACAGCTCGATAAGGAGAAGACGCTCCTCTTTATCCAGATTTCCCTTTATAAAAACAAACAAATATAACGACTTCATTCGACTATTCCTTTTCTTCCTTGTGGGCCTGAGACGAGAGTTCAAGAGATTTCCACGACGCATCTTTTTCTACTCTACGTTCAGTTCTCGCGCATGCATCGTGGAAATCTCTTGAACTCTCATTTTTGGGTGAACTATCCCTTTAAGAATTGAAACAAATTTCTATCACTGACTGTGCGGGAGCTTTCTGACCTGAGCTGCACATCACTGAATTGGGTTTTGCCGTTTGCAATAGTGCGTTTGATGTGAGTCAGGAGCAGAAATGGAGGATTCGAGAACAGCAGCTCAAACTGCAGATCGTCCAACTGGAGACGGCTTTAACATCGGACCTCGCCGATAAAAACCTGATCCTGGACAAGATCAAGGCGGAGAGAGGTAACCGCACACATGACTGCAGGCGCTTCACACGGCCGGTGTGTGTCCACTTATTGTTGCTTTATTTTCACTGAAGATGTAAATGAGAAACTGATGCAAGAAAACAAGGAACTTCAACTGCGTTACCTGGAGCAGAAACAACAAATGGATGAAATTAAAGATCGCATGAAGTTCTTTACCAAGGTAAAGTCTAATATACTGTAAATAAAAAAAACAAAAACAATACAGATGGTTTTATTTGATGCCTGAATCTGATGCCTTTCTCTAAAGGAAAGTGAAATAGATGCCGCTGAACTCAGTGAAGCCCTGATGCTTATAAAGGTAAATACAGTATATTTAAAACTACCAAACTAATTAGGCACCAAACGTATTGTAATCGTTAGCATTCATTCGCTCTGCAAGTCAATGCTAGCCCATACGACCACTTGTGGGAAAGTTATGAAATTTGACCTTCTGATAAAGCACCAACTCAACCGCTCTAGCACACTTACGCACTTAATAATTTAATTTCTAGACAGTCCCTCCAGGATTTCACGATTTTTTTGTGTGATTTTTGCGATCAAAATGACTGATTTTGTGGCGGTAATTTCCACAAATTTGTGAAAAAATTTGCGATTTATATATAACATTTACCATAATAGTATTCAGTCCTTCCAGAAAAAACGCACGGATTTTTTTGTGATTGTTGCGGGCAAAAATTGATTGATTACGCGGCCCGTTTTCTTTAAAAATGCGATGGAATATGCGGGATATAAGAGTAATTTCTTATTATTTCCTTTGATAAGCAAGCATACTACATCATAGAAAGAGCTGGGAATATTTAATTTCTCATCTTGTTTTATTTCAGACTATAACGAGTGTAAATAAGGTGTGGCCCCTTTAAGAGCTGCGCGCTCCCTGTTGAACTCTCTGCAGTGTTATATGTACGCCTCGAACACCCCATGTGTGTGGGTAATTTCTGTTTGATGCTTATTCTTTTATCTTATGTTGTTTATTAAGTAACGATGTGACGGTAGAACGTGTGACAGACAGTTATACGAGTTAGATTTGTGAGATGTCAATCGCCTCCGTGAGTCTGTCTGGCGTCGCGTAATTGCGTCACTTCATAACGTTCCCATGGAAACAGGGGGAAATGGCTGCTCTTGTGTGAAGCAAACGCAACTTTTTTTAACTTTCTGCTAAAATACATGTGACTTTTTTTGCAACGAAAATGCGAGGATTATGAAATTATGCAAACCCCGCATATTTTGCACGGAAATCGGCTAATTTTATGCGGCGAAAGTGCGGCGTTTTTGAAAAAATGCGGCCCCCGCATAAATATGCGAACTTTGGCTGATTTTGCATTGAATTCAGCGATCGCATAATCGCGTTTTTCTGGAGGGACTGTCTAGAAATTTATTTCTTTTTTCCTCTGATTCCTTGGCGATTGACCATATGACGTCATTTCCATCATGAAAATTTTTCTTCCGTTTGGAATTGACCAAATAACCTACTTTTTCGAACAACTCCTCGGCCATTGCTCTGATTTTCATCAAAATTAAGCCAGTTCATCTTCAGACCATGCTGGCAAAAAGTTATGGTATTCAAGTTGATTCGTCAAGCCGTTCTCTAAATAACGTGTGAACGAATTTTACAAAGTTCAACAAACGTGAGGATATATCTCTGTAACGGTTTAGCATATTCTGACCAAACTTGGTGTGTGTTATAATGCCAACCATGATCTGAGGTGAACTGCACAGTGCCACCTAGTGGTCAGGAGAAAAATGGACATTTAGATTTATTGCAGCATGCCAAGTCGAACGATGCCCAATTTTCGTATATCGGCAAATTTCGGGCGTCAGCCATTTTGAATTTTGACATAAAATGTTATATTTGGTAACGCATAAGCGTATCATTATGAAACTTGATTTTTGTCTTTGGAACCATACCCTAAAACTGCGTTCACACTAGACGCGACCAAGCGACATGATATCATTCATTTTCAATGGTGAGCGGGCGACTTCCGGCGACACGCGCGGTTGCGACCGTTGGTGACTGGATGGGGCGTGTCTGACGACGTGACAAAGTTGAGAAATTTTTAACTTTATGCAAATGAAGAGCAATTTTTGCGAGCGACAACCAATAGAAGTGAAGTCATTGGAGCGCGTCACTCTTCAGTGCGGAGTCTGACCGCGGCAAGTTGAACGAGAAGCTCATTTTAGCCGTCAGAAACTGTCCTATAATTTATGACATATCTCTGTGTACATACAGTGGTGGTCACCGTACTGACTCCGTAACTGAATGGTTTCGGGAACCCAGATAGACCGGTATTTGCCCGTTTGCTGCAGTTAAATAGCCGCGATGGCAAAGAGCACTCACTGTTTCTCGTTCATCTTTAATATTATGCATTTTATGTACTGATTCCATTTATATTTAGACTTTTCCTTCCAAAATATTTGTTTGTAGCGGCAATAAAACGTATTTGTTGTCTAACGTAGAGTAAAATCCGTGAATGTCACTCACAAACTTACTTGGCAAAAAGTAGTGGGAACGCCCCCCAGCGCAGACCTGCAGCGTCAAAGTCGTGTGTAATGTGAACGCAGCTTAATGTACTCAAAGTTTCGAGGCAGTGCCACCTTGTGGTTATTATAACCTTTGGGTCATGCCATAGAAACCAATTTTGCTATAGCCGGCCAAACTTCCTGTTTTTATTTTCTTTTAAAACCTACTTTTTTCGATCTTCTCCAAGACCGTTTTTCCTATTTTCACAAAAATCGAATTGTATCATCTTCAGACCATGCCGGTAAAAAAGTTAAAAGTTATGGATTTTGTGTCGATATACCAAATTGTTTTTGTATCCCTCTGCAACAAATTTGATGGCATATTATATTTGTATATTTGCAATATTTTGCCATATTGACACCAAACTGTGCATGTGTCAATGTCACCTCACACTGACATCAATGCATAATTTGGTAACAGCGCCACCTATTGGCCAAAAGTGATAAACCATTAAATCAATCTGCATGACTGATCGTGTTCTTTCAAAAACATACAAAAAATCATACCCACTCCAAACTTTTGAACAGTAGTGTGTACTGCTAAGCTTAAAGGGTTAGTTCACCCAAAAATGAAAATTAAGTCATTAATTACTCACCCCCATGCTGTACCAACCCCGTAAGACCTTCGTTCATCTTCGGAACACAAAATAAAGATATTTTTGATTGAATCTGAGGGCTGGATAACTCTTCCATAGACAGCCTGAGGGACTGCCTCTTGACGGCCCATAAAGTCATTAAAAGAAAAGGTTTAAATATTCCATGTGCCTACAGTGGCTCAACTATAACTTTATCAAGCGACGAGACTACTTTTTGTGCGAAAAAAAAACGTAAATAACGACTTTATTCGACTTTCCATTACTTCCTTATGGGCGCATGCGCGAGAACTGAGACGAGACCGTTCTTCTTCGACTACTTTTTGTTACCGGCTGCTCACCGCTTAGGAGTTTTACCGCCCCCTACCGTATAAGATGACGTACTGATATAGCCGGAGGCGCAAAACGTTCTGTTTACAAGCAGTACGTCATCTTATACGGTAGGGGGCGGTAAAACTCCTAAGCGGTATGCAGCCGGTAACAAAAAGTAGTCGAAGAAGAACGGTCTCGTCTCAGTTCTCGCGCATGCGCCCATAAGGAAGTAATGGAAAGTCGAATAAAGTCGTTATTTACGTTTTTTTTTCGCACAAAAAGTAGTCTCGTCGCTTGATAAAGTTATAGTTGAGCCACTGTAGGCACATGGAATATTTAAACCTTTTCTTTTAATGACTTTCTGGGCCGTCAAGAGGCAGTCCCTCAGGCTGTCTATGGAAGAGTGATCCAGCCCTCAGATTCAATCAAAAATATCTTTATTTGTGTTCCGAAGATGAACGAAGGTCTTACGGGGTTGGTACAGCATGGGGGTGAGTAATTAATGACTTAATTTTCATTTTTGGGTGAACTAACCCTTTAATCTTTGTTTAGAAATTGCCATTGTTTTTCTCTGTCTTGATTGTCTGTCTTAATGCCCATTTAGACTCGTAGGAGTCAGAAGAGTGGAGAGCTTGGCTTCCTGGAGAAGGTGGAGGAAGATGTGAAAGTGGATGTGGAACGATCTCTGAGGGAAATGCAGGCCACTCATGCTGAGACCATTCAAGAGCTGGAGAAGACCAGGAACATGCTCATCATCCAACACAAGATCAATAAAGACTATCAGGTTTGATCAATCCTTACACTGAGACTGATGTTCTTTACTGGATTAACACAATGCTGTTGTTGCTGGTTAACTTTAATGTAATAAGTCTTTCAGAAATAATAGAAAATAATAATAGATTTTAAAGAAGCGTTAGTGTTGGGAATATGTCAAGATGCTCTTGAGGATTAAAAAGACTCGATTCACAGTGGATAAATAGGTCATGCCCTACTTTTTATCTCTTGAAAAAACCACATTATGGAGCAGTGTTGTAGAGTCCGTCTCGAGTCTGAGCTCAAGACAATATTTTCAGGGTCTCTGTCTTGTCATTTGGACTCGGACATGACCCTCTTCTGAGATCTGTCTTGATTCTGACTTGACCTACTAAGGTCTCGGTTTGGACATGGAGTCGCATCAGCAGGTCTCGATTGCAACACTGGGTTGCAAACTTCATTTCATGTTAACTTCTCCATATACAGATATTGGTCGCATAAGGCTAATGCATTTCAACATCTATGTTGTTATAGGCTGAAGTTGAAGTGGTCACTCGCACGATGGACGATCTAAAACTTGAATACGAATTGAAGACGGAGAAGCTGGCTCAGCTTCTGGACATGAGAGCGGCCAAGATAAAGAAACTTGAAGGTTTAGCTGCCTCCAAAACATGATCTTCCGATTCCCCATGTTTCCCAATTGAGCAGTTGTGCTTAGTAAAACCAATTCTTCCTGTGTCCTTCCAGCCCAGTTGAAAGACATTGCGTATGGAACCAAGACCCATGTTTTCCGACCTGACGTCCCCAGTGATGACGTCACAGATGAGTTTGATGGACCCCTCCACTTGGCTCGAGGCGAGAACCTTCTGGAAATCCACTTGGGGAGAGCGCAGTTCACTCCTGAAGCTGTAGAGAGTCTAAAGGACAGAGATCCGTCCACCTTCTGCACGTATGCCTTCTACGACTTTGAGCTGCAGTCCACGGCTGTGGTGCGAGGTGCCCGTCCAGCGTACAGCTTCACTTCTCAATATCTGGTGAGAGTGAATGAGCTCTTTTTGAGCTATCTGCACTCCAGCTCTGTGACCGTGGAGGTGCAGCTCGCCGAGGGCTTGAGTTTCCGCACTGTGGCCGCTGGTCAGCTCAGGCTAAATCAACTGCTGGAACGAGATGGGAAGGTGTTCGGCACCATTCAGTTAGTGGGTGAGTCTTTAGACTGTCTGTTGACATTGAGGACGACCAATGTTTTGTTGTTTTTTTTGGTTGATATCTAATGCTGCGTTCACGTGCTATGGAAACTAGGATATTTTCCACTTGTGAACTGGTATTTACCATAGCTGTCAACCCTCCCGTTTTTTCCGGGTTTCTCACGTATTTTAGCTCTTTTCCCGCTGTCTTCCCGTTTGAGTATTTTCCCGTAAAATATACCGTATTTTTACTCTCTGATTGTGTGAGAAGTACGGGCTCGGACAGATTCGGCTTGAAATCGTTTATCCTCGGATGCGGTGCCGCGCGCGCTGGCCGGAGACAAACTGGCTGCGTGGCGTGTCCGTTTTTATTGCACGCTGCCTGCTAGAAATAGAACTGACGCCTATTTTTCACGCGACAGGCAAGCGTGTTTCTTTGCCTGGAATTTCTTTGCGTTTCCAGGCAAAAAAATAAATAAAAAATAGGAAACGATGTTTAGGCTAGCTGAATGTAATTTTGTACTCGAATACATATTAATACATTACATTTTGATGTTTGAAAGTCTAGGTTTTTACATAAATTCAGAATCAGATATCAATGTAATTTAAACAAATAATAATTATTATAAATAGATTTTGAAATATATGAATAAAATATATTTTGTTTTTTTCCATTTGTTTCTTAAGCTCTTAACAATGTGATTACATGAAGAAGAAGAAAAAAACTTGAAAAAAGTTCTGGGCCTATAGGAGGATATAAAGATAGTGTGTCTTCTAAGTGATGGTCCACCATCAGGCTAAATAGGCTCTTTAAAGCTACACAAAATGTGTAAATGTAATTAAAATAAACAGACAGCCCACTTCCCTATTTTGCGGATTTTGGAAGATGTGTGATAGGCTAAATGTTGAAATTGTTGTCCAAATGCTAGAGCAACACACGCTAATCCAAATGTAGATTTTTTTCCCTTTAAATGACACTGTCTCTTTCTCTCTCACACATAGGCTAGTTATGAACACCTTAGACTTTTAAGGATTGTGCTTTATTTTTTAAAGTTTGTGGGTGAGAATCGTGCAAAAAAAAAAAATCCCTTATTTTGGGGATGGATTCCGGGAAAACTCCCTTATTTTCAATGTTCAATGTTGACAGCTATGGTATTTACCAGTGTGCTTTTGTTGTCGTAATGTGGTAAAAAGATGGAGATCCAGACCTGTTATTTAGCTAAAACTAATTTAGATTGCTTAAGTCATCTGCAACAGCAAGAAAATGATCAAAAGGTAAATAATATGCTGTATATTTTCTAGATCATGAATAGTATTTTTACCATTCACGACTCTCGCGGGGCTCTCCGCCATTTTGAAGAGATCAAAGGTTATCTCATCTCGGCAACTCGTCCATCAAAAATATTCTACGAGTTGCCCAGAGGAAAATACCACATGAGGGGGTGTTCATTTGCATTTTCCACGTTGGCTTTTGGTATTTACCATAATTACCATAGCACATGAACGCAGCGTGAGGATCCGTTGACTGAAAACTGAAAATGTACTCGCCATTTTTTTAGGGCTGCACAATTTGGCAAATTATCGAATTGCGATTTAATTGATTTTTTTTTTTTTTTTTTTTTTTTGCTTAATGGTTCAAATTACGATTGGAAAAACTCTCAAACTCGCTGTGTTTTCAAAGGACAAACAGCATTTACTATTGATCACAGAGCCGCTCTTCACTAACATGCTGCGCATATGTTTACTTAAAATTACTAAAAAGATTTTATAATCGCACTAAGCCAAATCCCGATTTCAGGTGATTTCGTGCGTTCCAAACTTCTATGACACTAGTGTTCAATCCTGCTACTGGAGGGCCAGTGTCCTGCAGAGTTCATGTCCAACCCCAATTAAACACACCTGAACCAGCTAATCAAGGCCTTAGAAACTTCCCGGCAGGTGTGTTGAAGAAAGTTGGAGCCGGACTCTGCCGGACAGTGGCCCTACAGGAGCAGGTTTTGTATACCCTGGTTATATTCAATTCAATTCAAATTTATTTGTATAGCGCTTTTCACAAAACATACTGTTTCAAAGCAGCTTTACAGAAAGTGCATTTCAGAAATGTACATGAAAAAATTCATTTAGGCCATAACATATCTCTGGCGTCGAGTCATCTCTTTACGGGCGTTTTAGTCGTCTCATCACAGGTGATAGGGGCATCTGAAGTCTCCGTGAGAGGCTGGATACAAACTGGAGCTGACGAACGCCATTTTCTTTGGGACTAGCGTCCTGAGATAACAGCAGAGAAGCAAATGGGAAAATAATTAGCATAGCTGCTGTTCATAATATTAATGCATTCAATCTAATTCAACAGTGTAAAGGGTAAGCATTATGTGAATGCTTGGCTAAAGAGATGCGCCTTTAATGTGGTTTTAAACTGTGTCAGCGAGTCAGAGCCTCGAACAATATCAGGAAGGCTATTCCAGAGTTTTGGAGCTAAATGTGAGAACGCCCTCCCTCCTTTAGTGGACTTAGATATCCTAGGAATGACCAGAAGCCTCGAATTTAGTGATCTTAAAGAACGCGATGGATTGTAGGGCGATAGAAGGTCCATTATATACACAGGAGCTAAACCATTTAGGGCTTTATAGGTCAATAGTAGTACTTGAAATTGATACGGAACTTAATAGGTAACCAGTGTAGAGATGATAGAATCGGTGTTATATGATCATATTTTCTTGACCTAGTAAGAACTCTAGCAGCTGCATTTTGCACTAACTGTAGCTTGTTTATTGAGGATGCAGGACAACCGGCTAATAAAGCATTACAGTAATCTAGTCTCGAGGTCATGAATGCATGAACCAACGTTTCTGCATCAGAGACAGATGTTGCATGTTACGTAGCTTAGCAATGTTTCTAAGGTGGAAAAAGGCTGTTCTTGTAACATATGAAATTTGACTTGAAACGCTATAACTATATGACTTTCTTTCTTTTGAGGAGCACAGAAAAGCGAAGTTTAGCAGAATGCCCAAGCTGCTCCCTTTCAAACAACACACACATAAAGGTTCTTTATTGACATTTATGGTTCCTTGAAGAACCTTTAACATTCATGGAAACTTTTCGATGCATAAAAGTTTCTTTACAGTCGAAGAAGGTTCTCCTGGTTATTAAGATGTTCTTAACACTAATGAAAAAAAGTGTTCTTTTAAGAACTGTTCACTGAAACGTTCTTTGGAGAACCTAAATATGGTTCTTCTATTGCGAAAGTGGAAACCATCTTTCGGAACCTTTATTTTTAAGAGTGCGTGAAAGTGGAAAGTGATTTAACCCTCAGGTGCTCTTCGGTCATTTCTGACCAAAACATTTTCTGTTTTGAAATTTTAAAAATCACAGCTTCATCGGAATGTTACGAAACTTGGTGACTTTTATGGCATTGGGTATGTGAACACACAAAAAAAAATTGAGGTCATGATCCGAGCAGGCTAAGTGGTCGTAAAAAAAATAGTCACACTTGTGCTCTTCTGTCAAAAATGACCGACCATAGGAAATGAATGGGAAATTGACAAAAACACAAAAACTTTGAGAAATTTTGTGTGTACAATCTACAAATCGGCCACAATTCTACAAAAAAAGTACACCACAAGAAAGGGGTGACGCTCTACAACATCTAGAGTGCAAAACAGACACACCCACCAACACACACACACACACACACATACAGTACAAACACACTTTTATACACATACACACTAATACATTTTGATTACAAAAAGTATGTTTTGAATTTTTAAAAATCACAGCTTCATCGGAATGTTACGAAACTTGGTGACTTTTATGGCATTGGGTATGTGAACACACAAAAAAAATTGAGGTCATGATCCGAGCAGGCTAAGTGGTCGTAAAAAAAATAGTCACACTTGTGCTCTTCTGTCAAAAATGACCGACCATAGGAAATGAATGGGAAATTGACAAAAACACAAAAACTTTGAGAAATTTTGTGTGTACAATCTACAAATCGGCCACAATTCTACAAAAAAAGTACACCACAAGAAAGGGGTGACGCTCTACAACATCTAGAGTGCAAAACAGACACACCCACCAACACACACACACACATACAGTACAAACACACTTTTATACACATACACACTAATACATTTTGATTACAAAAAGTATGTTTTGAATTTTTAAAAATCACAGCTTCATCGGAATGTTACGAAACTTGGTGACTTTTATGGCATTGGGTATGTGAACACACAAAAAAATTGAGGTCATGATCCGAGCAGGCTAAGTGGTCGTAAAAAAAATAGTCACACTTGTGCTCTTCTGTCAAAAATGACCGACCATAGGAAATGAATGGGAAATTGACAAAAACACAAAAACTTTGAGAATTTTTGTGTGTACAATCTACAAATCGGCCACGATGCAGAAAAAAAGTGCTCAGCATTGAAGGGGTGACACTGTAAAACATCAAGAGTGCAAAACAGACATACCCACCCCTTCGCACACACATACACACACACTTTTATACACAAAAACACCAATAAATTGTGATTAAAGAAATCTGTTTTGAATATTTAAAAATCACAGCTTCTTCAGAAAATTACGAAACTTGGTGACTTTTATGGCATTGGGTATGTGAACACACAAAAAAATTGAGGTCATGATTCGAGCAATTTAAGTGGTCATAAAAAAATGAGTCACACTTTTGCTCTTCTGTCAAAAATGACAACCCATAGGAAATGAATGGGAAATTGATATAAAAAAAATTCTCTGAATTTTTGTATGTACAATCTACAAATCAGCCACAATTCTAAAAAAAAAAAGTACACCACAAGAAAGGGGTGACACTCTACAACATCTAGAGTGCAAAACAGACACACCCACCAACACACACACACATACAGTACAAACACACTTTTATACACATACACACTAATAAATTTTGATTACAAAAAGTATGTTTTGAACTTTTAAAAATCACAGCTTCATCGCGATGTTACGAAACTTGGTGACTTTTATGGCATTATGTATGTGAACACACAAAAAAATTGAGGTCATGATCTGAGCATGCTAAGTGGTCTTAAAAAAAATAGTCACACTTGTGGTTTTTGGTCAAAAATGACCCCCATAGGAAATGAATGGGAAATTGTAAAAAAAGAAAAGAAAATAAAATTGTGAATATTTGTTTTTTGTCATTTTTTTTATAAGAAATAGTTTTTGAGATTGTTTCAACTATATATACAAATCCACCAACAACAACAACAAAAATGTGTTCATAAACAGCTGGGGAATTCACATGCCTCTCCATAGAGAGCTGTACATGCCATCAAGTGGTTACACCATGATTCTACGCTTTTTCTCTATACTGTAACCAGATGGTGCTAATTAGGGCCCGAGCACTAACAGTGCGAGGTCCCTATTGAAACTGTTAGGATTATTATTATTTTTTTTTTTTCTTTTTTCTGCAAAGTAAGTGCCATTTTCGGGGCCTCAACATGCTCAAAAACTCACCAAATTTGGCACGCATGTCAGGACTGGTGAAAAATTTCGTATTTTGTGGGTTTCGCGGATGGGCGGGGCAAAATGGCACGATAGCGCCACCTAGAAAATTGGAAAAAATTAGCCCCTCGTCCACGTTCAACCTACATGCACGAAATTTGGTGGGGACGTGTATCATATCAAGACGCACAAAAAAGCCTCAAGAACCCATACCCTAAACTCGACAGGATGTCCGCCATTTTGAATTTGGCGGCCATTTTTGGACGATTTACAGACTCCGTACTTTAACGAACTCCTCCTAGGGATTTAGTCGGATGGACTTAAAATTTCTGCTGTGCCTTCTAAAGGCATTGACGATGTAAAGTTGTGCTATCTGCGCGTTTTCGTCGATGGGCGTGTCCGTGGCGTCGAAGATTCGCCATGAAACAGGAAGTTGTAATAACTTGGCTGTAAATGCCCAGACCTGCACGAAATTTTACACATTTGACTAGAGTCCCGCCCTGAACAAATCTACATGCCGACATTCACCCTAAGTCATAGCGCCACCTGCTGGCAACAGGAAGTGACCTTTAACGTAGCAGCCCCCGCCATATGTTTGACCGACATGTACGAAATTTCTGTGGTACATCTACCATGACCAGACGTACAAAAAAGCCTCAAGAACCCATACCCTAAACTCGACAGGAAGTCCGCCATTTTGAATTTGGCGACCGATTTGGGACGATTTACACACTCCGTACTTTAACGAACTCCTCCTAGAGATTTAGTAGGATCAACTTCAAATTTCTGCTGTGCCTTCTAAAGACATTGACGATGTAAAGTTGTGCTATCTGCGTGTTTTCGTCGATGGGCGTGTCCGTGGCGTCGATGATTCGCCATGAAACAGGAAGTTGTAGTAACTTGGCTGTAAATGCCCAGATCTGCACGAAATTTTACACATTTGACAAGAGTCCCGCCCTGAACAAATCTACATGCCGACATTCACCCACAGTCATAGCACCACCTACTGGCAACAGGAAGTGACCTTTAACGAAGCAGCTTCGCCGCTTGTTTGACCGACATGTACGAAATTTCTGTGGTACATCTACCATGAACAGACGTACAAAAAAGCCTCAAGAACCCATACCCTAAACTCGACAGGAAGTCCGCCATTTTGAATTTGGCGACCGATTTGGGACGATTTACACACTCCGTACTTTAACGAACTCCTCCTAGAGATTTAGTAGGATCAACTTCAAATTTCTGCTGTACCTTCTAAAGGCATTGACGATGTAAAGTTGTGCTATCTGCGTGTTTTCGTCGATGGGCGTGTCCGTGGCGTCGATGATTCGCCATGAAACAGGAAGTTGTTGTAACTTGGCTGTAAATGCCCAGATCTGCACGAAATTTTACACATTTGACAAGAGTCCCGCCCTGAACAAATCTACATGCCGACATTCACCCACAGTCATAGCACCACCTGCTGGCAACAGGAAGTGACCTTTAACGAAGCAGCCCCCGTCGCTTGTTTGACCGACATGTACGAAATTTCTGTGGTACATCTACCATGAACAGACGTACAAAAAAGCCTCAAGAACCCATACCCTAAACTCGACAGGAAGTCCGCCATTTTGAATTTGGCGACCGATTTGGGACGATTTACACACTCCGTACTTTAACGAACTCCTCCTAGGGATTTAGTAGGATCAACTTCAAATTTCTGCTGTACCTTCTAAAGTCATTGACGATGTAAAGTTGTGCTATGTGCGTGTTTTTGTCGATGGGTGTGTCCGTGGCGTCGATGATTCGCCATGAAACAGGAAGTTGTAGTAACTTGGCTGTAAATGCCCAGATCTGCACGAAATTTTACACATTTGACAAGAGTCCTGCCCTGAACAAATCTACATGCCGACATTAACCCACAGTCATAGCGCCACCTAGTGGCAACAGGAAGTGACCTTTAACGAAGCAGCGAAAAATTTCACAGCTGCACCGGCTGAGCCGCAGAATATGCAACGCGGCCGCCTCACACCCCAAACGCGCTACAGGTGCGAGGGCCCGCCCATCGCTGCTTGCAGCTTTAATTTTCTTTTCTTTTCTTTTTCTGAAGGCCTAGACTCTATATTAAACTAAAATACTGCATTAATATTTTTTTGAAGAAAATAATATATATAGACAATAATATATATTTTTCTATGGCAAAAATAAACCATAAATATTGCATAAATATTAATAAATTCATTTAAATTGTCTCAAAATACTAAATTAAAAAGAATAAATATTATAGAACAAAAATAAATTGCATTGGTTTTACTGGGATGGAGAAAATTTCATTTTTAGGTGTCCGGTCACTTTTGACCGGGAAGATAACAAGTGTGACTCCGAAACGAAGAGCACCTGAGGGTTAAGTGATCAAAAAAGCACCATACAACTATTAAAAAGTGCTCTCCGTCTGTTTGTAGGCGTTGCAGATGAGATCCAGGTGTTTGGTACACTGGAGTACTGGCTCAAACTGAGAGTTCCCATGGAACAAGCCATTCGCCTTTATAAGGAGAGAGTCAAAGCACTCGGTTACCTCAACACAAGCACGAGAGACAACCAGGTACTGTTTATATATCTATATTTCCTACTTTTACACATACCAAAATGACTTGATATTTTTACTTTATTTTTCAGGCTTTATCGGTTCCTGTCTCCAGTTCCTCATCATTGATAGATGGTGATCTAAATGAACTAAACGTCACCGTACACTCATGCTGTAATCTCAAATCCAGAGCTCCTCACACTCAACCCAGCCCCTACGTCATCTACAAACTCTACGACTTCCCTGACCATGATACGCCAATCATATCCTCCAGCAATGAGCCACAGTTTGAAGATCACACCGTCTTCCCAGTGGCCATGAACTCTGACCTTGATGCGTTTCTGAGGTCAGAGGCTCTGGTGTTGTATGTGTTTGATGATTTAGATGATGAGAACCAGCTGTATCTGGGCAAGGCCAGAGTACCGCTCGTCTCGCTGGCACACGATGAAACCATCAGTGGTGAGGACAAACAATAGGTGATATCATTTTACACAGAATGAATTTGATTGATTTTCAGAAGTTAAAGAGCTTTTAGGTCTTGTTAGAGAGCATTACAATCATTTATACACTAGTTTACTCCTAAACCAGGGGTTTCATACCCTGCACCTGCAGAGTTTAGCTCCAACCAGAGCCAACACACTTGCCTAGAAGTTTCTAGCAAAGCCCAAGGCAAGCCTCCGAGGTTAGCAAAAAATAGTGTAGGGGAGGAGACCAGAGGCAGGTTTTTTTTTAATGGATGTCAATGGAAGAGATGCTTTACTACACTGAATAAACCGCTTTTGTGGGAAAACGGCTTATAATTTAATGAATCGACATTAACATTTTTGCTCTAAAACATTTTTTTGGAGTTTACACCAAAAACGTTGTTTATAAAAGAAGTCACGGACAATTGTGCGACAGGTAGGATTGAGTTTACGGCACTTGCTATTTTTTTTTCTATGGTATCCGCAAACAGTGATTGACTGTCGCACAGCTTCAATGACGACAATGCTGTAATGTGATTGGTTATCAAGGCACGTTATCCACGTTAAGGCCAATTTATACTTCTGCGTAGGGTGCGCGCAGTAGGTACGGCGTAGTATACGCACAGACACGTCCCATACGGTGTAACCTTCGCCGTAGCCTGACGCGCACCTCCTCAAAAATGTAACTACACGTTGCGAAGACGCGGGCCGCAAGGTCTGTGATTGGTCGGCCTGGTAGCATCGCATTTCCTCCTACACATTTCCGCACGTACCATCTCCTCCGACGACTTCTCTCATTTTTGCCTTTCAGTTTTAGTAATTTCACTAAAGTGAACTGTTTTTCCACCTCAATAAGCTCCAACTCCAACATGATCCGCTCTTTTTCAGTCGCCATTGCTTGTAGTAACCTAGCCGCGTAACACAGTCTCTTGGGACGTCTTTTGACCATACGTCAACATTCGCCGTTGTAGGGTACCCTTTAACGTCAGTTACATGACGACCCTGTCTGGGGTAGGGTTAGGGTTAGGATCCGATAACGTCATCTAACCGACGTTAAAGGGTACCCTAAAACGGCGGATGTTGACGTATGGTCAAAAGACGTCCCAAGACGTCAGTTATATTACGTCTTGGGATGAGACTGCGCTGAGCCGCGAGGAATCTAAACACAGTGGAACATTAAAACCCTCCGCCGCCAACTAGTGTTTCGGAGCAGTACTGCAGAGCAACCAAGACCTGAGCGCGGAAGTATAAATGCTCACGACGGCGTCGCCTAGGTGGGTACCCTCGACGCAGAAGTATAAATTGGCCTTTAGCCGTTACACTTTTTACACGGACCCTCGTATCTCGTATGGTGTCGACTTATGAATTTGCACATGGTTTGTCTTAAAGCATATTAAAAACACCACATAGACGTATTAACAACATTAAAAACTAGATTTTCACCACAGGGAGACTTTAAATGTAGAATTTAATAATTTTTTAAACTTTAAATATGTTTTATGTATTTTTTTTGCGCCGGAAAATATTCCAGGAATGCTGATTACGAGTTTTATTTATTTATTTTCCATCATATTGATACCTTTTAATATTCTTTTTTTTTTTTTTTTTTTAATATTTTTAAGGTTTGTTTGAGCTTACAGACCCTGCTGGACTCCCCAGTGGCCAAATCAGTGTGACACTGAAATGGAAGTTCACGTACCTCCCTCCATCATCCTCCGCTCTCACCACACAACAGACCAAGATCACACCAGAGAGCCGGACATCCCAAGACAAGGAGAAAACAGAGAGGCAGACATCCCAAGGCAAAGAGAAAACAGAGACAGAGACACAACGGATGGCCAAAGACCCTCCCCTAATACCTCAGCCCACTGTTTCTGAGGTGATGCCCAAATCCTATCGCTTTCATTCTGGCTGACTGTTTAAACGTGCTGTAATTGAATGCATATTATATAGCATATAATATATAGATAATAATTTACACCACCTGCATTGTAGGTGGTGGACAGGTGTTTTTATTATGATAAAAACTATTGGGTGTTTTAGCACAGTTGGAGCATTGTATCGACCATACATAAATCAATATTATATGCTTTTTCTGGTTTTGTCATTGTAGTATATATATTATTTTTCTTGCTTTTCATTCTAGGCTCCATTGCCCAAACCCAGACAGCGAAATCTACCCAAATCAGCTGCTAAAAGAGTGTCTTTTGTGGACACCACTGAGCTTGAAAAACAGGTAAAAGAAAAGTCTGCTCTGGTTTCTTTAGGAATGTTTGCCAAATCAAGCATCACTTTTAATAGTTCTCAAATGTAGGTTAAGATGATGTTTTGAGTGTATTTTGTGTGTTAATGATCTCAAGATGGAGCAGACTACAGCCTCTGATGATGATAAAGAGACGAGATCAGCTGTAATCCCTGTGCCTAAGGTATGCTAAACAAACGGTGACATTTACAAGGAAAAAGAGTTCAGGAATAAACTATGCCACACTGTGTTCCTCAGACCATCATAGTGATGGATGCAGGACAGGCCACTGCAGTCAGCGAGGAAGAGGACGAGGAAGAGTCTCATTTCTCTGAGGGTCAGCTGATCACCACCAGCTCTCTATCTGATGAGTCTGAGATTTCTGAAGAGCTGCAAGAGCCTCAAACAGGTGTGTGTACTGTGTGTTATTAAAAAACAAAAATCCTTAAAGACATTAGACATAAAAATGTAACTTCTGCAATGTGATGCGGTATATTTTAGGGTTTCATCTGCTTCTGATTGGCTGTCTATGACTGTCAGGTTATGATATTTTTGGGTAATTGTATTTTTCCCTCGCTCTGAAAAGTCATGTGATCATTTTTTTGTTGATAAATTGAGTGCAATAAGGCCAGGGACATTTATGAATTACAATCACCTAAAGGATTTTTAGGAACACCTGTTAAATTTCTCATTAATGCAATTATCTAATCAACCAATCACACGGCAGTTGCTTCAATGCATTTAGGGGTGTGGTCCTGCTCAAGACAATCTCCTGAACTCCAAACTGAATGTCAGAATGGGAAAGAAAGGTGACTTGAGCAATTTTGAGCGTGGCATTGTTGTTGGTGCCAGACGGGCCGGTCTGAGTATTTCACAATCTGCTCAGTTACTGGGATTTTCACACACAACCATTTCTAGGGTTTACAAAGAATGGTGTGAAAAGGGAAAAACATCCAGTATGCGGCAGTCCTGTGGGCGAAAATGCCTTGTTGATGCTAGAGGTCAGAGGAGAATGGGCCGACTGATTCAAGCTGATAGAAGAGCAACTTTGACTGAAATAACCACTCGTTACAACCGAGGTATGCAGCAAAGCATTTGTGAAGCCACAACACACACAACCTTGAGGCGGATGGGCTACAACAGCAGAATACCCCACCGGGTACCACTCATCTCCACTACAAATAGGGAAAAGAGGCGACAATTTGCAAGAGCTCACCAAAATTGGACAGTTGAAGACTGGAAAAATGTTGCCTGGTCTGATGAGTCTGGATTTCTGTTGAGACACTCAGATGGTAGAGTCAGAATTTGGCGTAAACGGAATGAGAACATGGATCCATCATGCCTTGTTACCACTGTGCAGGCTGGTGATGGTGGTGTAATGGTGTGGGGGATGTTTTCTTGGCACACTTTAGGCCCCTTAGTGCCAATTGGGCATCGTTTAAATGCCACGGCCTACCTGAGCATTGTTTCTGACCATGTCCATCCCTTTATGGCCACCATGTCCCCATCCTCTGATGGCTACTTCCAGCAGGATAATGCACCATGACACAAAGCTGCAATCATTTCAAATTGGTTTCTTGAACATGACAATGAGTTCACTGTACTAAAATGGCCCCCACAGTCACCAGATCTCAACCCAATAGAGCATCTTTGGGATGTGGTGGAACGGGAGCTTCGTGCCCTGGATGTGCATCCCACAAATCTCCATCAACTGCAAGATGCTATCCTATCAATATGGGCCAACATTTCTAAAGAATGCTTTCAGGACCTTGTTGAATCAACGCCACGTAGAGTTAAGGCAGTTCTGAAGGCGAAAGAGGATCAAACACAGTATTAGTGTGGTGTTCCTAATAATCCTTTAGATGAGTGTATATTATTAATAATAAAGAATACGAATGTTACAATTGATTATAATAATACAATTTAATACATAAATAATAATACAACTATATGTAAAGTAAAATCGGCCTTGTTTGATTTTTTTTATTTTTTTTTATTGGCTTCAAACGATTTTCGGGGAATTTTGAATATTAAGCAAGTTATAAAATCATTTGGATTAAAATCATTTTAGTGCTGAAATGTTCCTTTGAATGTTGTTTCACTGAGCCTGGGTTCTCCCAAGATTTTTTTTCTCCATTCAATCACCTGATGGAGTTTTGGTTCCTTGCCACTGTTGCCTTGACTTTTGGCTTGCTTACTTAGGGACATTTAATATTCAACAATATTATTGATCTGAGTTGCATTATTTTCATGTTATCACTGTGAAGCAGCTTTGATGCAATCTGTATTGTAAAAAGCGCTATATAAATAAAGGTGACTTGACTTGAAATAATGCTAAAGTAATTTTTAAGTAATGTTTTTTTGTTTGTTTATTGGTTATTTATTCATGTCATTCCAGTCTTTGTTTCCTCTTTGAATCACAAATGTAATGTTTTGAACAAAGTTCATGGTGCTTTTTTCTATACAGTGAATATGATGGGGGATGGGCAAAAAGTAGAAGTATGATTGCAATTTGCTCTGCCATTATCAAAACTCATACAGTATGTTATAATATTTCGAGTATTTGCCCCCAATTCAACATTCATGGAAAAGAGCAGCTTGGACATTATTCAAAACATCCAATTTTCTGTTTCACAGAGGAAAGATGGTCATATACTGTATGTGCGGAAAATAAATAATAACAGAACTTCTTTTTTTAATGAAGGCTTCGGGTTCAGTTTAAGTTAACCTCAAATTAGCTTCCATGTTAGCACAAACATATTGTGTTTGTGTTATTGTGGGCAGGAAGGGCCTCTGTGCTTTGGCCCTTAGCAGAACTTGTATTCAGTAGAGCCACATATGAATGTTTTAGTAAACCAATACTTAGTGCTGAGCGTTAGTATTCAGTTTCATATGAGGAAGCAGCTGTGCTATTGTTTTTCCAATGAGATGAGAATCATTAATATTTCATTTTCTGCTGCCAATAATCTGATGTGTTTCCTGTTGACACCCAACAACATAAATGTTAATGTGTGTTGACCTTGGCCAAGAGGCTGTCTTTAAAGTGTTCATGTCTAACATCTCTCTCTCTTACCTGGCGCGGGCCGCTGAGACCACAGCGAGAGATGGACGACAAGAAAATAAACAATCCATTCCTTCACAAACATATGAATTGAGACCAGGAACGATTGATCTAATGATCTGCCAGTGCGTAACGTTCTCGATCAGCAACTGACCATCTCATCTGTTCTCTGCAGGCGTACAGGGTGAGGAGGAAGAGGAGGATAGCGATGACTGCATTGTTCCTGCTCAGAGCACACAGCAGAAAAAACAGGTACGTCCCTTTGCATGTTCAACAAACCAACCAGATGGAACAGGTATATCTCAGAAATCTGGCAAAAAGTAGCATTAAAGACTTTTACATTGTTGTGTATAGTTTCCTCATTAATATCTCATATAAAATGGTTATTTTTGTCGGGCAATGATTTCTGAAGAATAATGTGACACTGAAGACTGGATTAATGATGCTGAAAATTCAGCTCTGCCATTATAGGAATACGTTACATTTTAAAATATATTGAAATAGAAATGTATACATTTTAATAATATTTCACATTATTTCTGTTCTTTTTTTCTGTTATTTTAGGGTAGAATAATCACTAATTACTAGTTGCTTAATATCATGCATATTACAAGGATATTGGCAGTTTATTAGTACCCATAAATTAGTACCCATATTAATGCCTTATTCTGCATGAATTTATTCTACATTCCTAATCCTATCCAATACCTAAACTTGACAACGTCCTTACTAACTTTTAAAAAAACAGTAATTAGGAGTTTATTGAGGCAAAAGTCATAGTTAAAGGATTAGTTCACTTCAAAATGAAAATTTCCTGATAATGAATTTCACTCCCACGTCCTCCAAGATGTTCATGTCTTCGAAAAGTAATGAAGGTTTTTGAGGAAAACGTTCCAGGATGTTTCTCCATATTGTGACTTAAATGGGGTCGAAGGTCCAAATGTGAGTTTCAGTGCAGCTTCGACGGCTCGACACGATCCAGCCGAGGAATAAGAGTCTCATCTAGCAAAACAAAAAAACAAACATTTATATACGTTTTAACCACAAATGCTTGTCCTGCATGTCCTTCACGCATTACGTAATCACGTTGGAAAGGTCAGACGGTCACCTGACGTAGGAGGAAGATGTAGGGTAGGGCGAAAAACTCTCATTCTTCTTCATCTTCAACATCTCATTCTCTCCAACAACTTCAGAATTGTCCAACATTGTTGTTTCACCTTGTATTTTTATTTTATTTTTGTAAATGGCGTTTGATTCGCTTTGTAAAAACTCGGTCGGTACTTCCGCCTACATCAGGCGAGACCTTTCTGTGGTGCATCGCACATCTAGTGCAAGATGAGCATTAGTGGTTAAAGTAACACCAGGTAACTTTTGCTCTCGGGGTCCCCCTACAGTTGGTAAACAGTATTGTCCTCTACTACTGTCGTAAACTCGGTCATCCTACATTTGTTGACAACAATGATAGCCTGAACACTGTAGGAGGAGGTCACATGCAGGTGTTCTGCTTGCGTCACGTGCGAAATGTCTTCATCCCAGGTACAGTGGCATATATTTCAGCATGTCATATGAATATAATTTCATGGGTTTTATTTTTTTTCTAACGACAAATGATCGCGATGCTCGCGTTTACAAGCCAGCGTCATTATAGTAGCCTTGTCTATTGGTTACCGTTTTACTGAATCTACATGATACTTCAATGCAATGTTTGAGTGGTAGATAATAACCATATATCTAGTCGTCATCCGGAAAAATTGCGACAAGAATCCCGTTTGCCTCTGTAGCTATCAATAATCGGAAATTACTCAATCAAGTAACTTTACACATGTAACAAATGAGAAGCTATGAACACACTGATAATATTAATCAGAACGAGAATGCTAGCGATAGCTAACCATCAAAAACTAGAATATCGTTTACTAGCTACCAGGTTGATAATTCGCAACTCTACTATCATTACTTGATTCATGAAGATAAACGAAGGATAAGATAGCTTCCGTAACATAGTAAGGCAGACAAAAAAAAAAAAACACAAAAAACAAACAAACCAGATAGTATGCAAGCAATATACTTAATAGTCCAAAAGCATGACAGCCAAGTCTGCATCGGTCGGCAGCCCTCCTCCTCCTTCAGCTCACGCCAGCGAGTTAACGCTGGCCCAATGTTGATCCTCGTGCTTCGGCCATGACTATAACATTTGGCTCGCACGTCCGATTTTAAGGAAGTGTGGGTGCTGGTGGAAGTGACGTATATGCTGTAAAGCAGTCGAATTTAGTAGTTCTCTTTGTTCGCCGGTTACTACCCGAAACCCGAAGTTTAAAAGTACGATTAAAAACGCTACAGACCCCATCAGGCTATGGCAGACGTGTCATTCAACCTATTGTAAGTCGATGTACCATCACAAGAGACTTGGAAATATATTATGAAGGTTTGAAAGTTACCTGGTGTTACTTTAAAGTATATAAATTTGTATTTTTTATATATAATGGTTTGTCTAGATCAGACTCTTACCCGTTGGACCCCATTGAAGTCACTATATGGAGAAACATCCTGGAATGTTTTCCTCAAAAAACCTTCATTACTTTTCGACTGAAGAAAGAAAGACATGAACATCTTGGATGACGTGGGGGAGAGTAAATTATCAGGAAACTTTCATTCTTAAGTGAACTAATCCAAATAGTTAATAAGGAGAATTTGGCCCCAATCTAAAGCGTGTTTGAAATTGTTATAGACAATATACCAAAATATTTGGTATCTCTGACAAAAAGATTTTGTGTATCGTCTCAGAGAAATGCACATCCTCAACACAGGACACAAATGAATTGCTGGGTCTGCTGATGAAGTGTGGTTTTAAATGAAGACGTTTTAATGATGAATTTAGCCTGTGTAAGCAGACCGTTCACTCTTAAGCTCACTTTGTGTCCTAAGAGAAATGTGAGAGGAACAGAGATCTAATGACTGCTGTCAGCACAAACTAAATGGCCTAAAAACTCCATCAATGTGGACAGCATGTTTGACAGATTGGATCAAATGATCGCATCTTCTCCAGAGAGCTATGCCCTGCAGGTTACACGTCCACATCAGGAAAGAGATGTAGTTTGTCCAGTGTCCATCATTTCAAACGGTGGACTATTCTTGCTGGATGTTCTGTCAGATGTTGAGATTGATTGAGTCCCTGCAGATTCAGAGCGAGTCTCACCATGTCAGTTGGCGTGAGGTTGAATGTCAGTTGTGATAAGGTCATGTGATGCTCTGCTCCACCAGCCGTCCGAGTGCATTCGTGTGGAGATCGTTTCTCTGAGTCTGAAGCCAGGCTCGAGAGTGGCAGAAGACAGCAGGATCGTCCGGCTGTTTGTGGAGTACTGTTTCCTGGGCCTGCCGTCAGTCGAGACCCCGCTGTCCCTAAAGAAGCCCCTGCCTGGACACTGTCTCTCCTACAACTTCAGCAATGGTGAACAACACATCCATGAAATACCAGCCGTCGTGTTTTATTCTACCTTTTTCTGTTCTTTATGTCTATGGCTGCTTCTTAAACCCCTTTAGTGTCACAGACCCACCGGTGGGCCCAAATCCATTACATTTTTAAAACAGTATTATCCTATACTAAACCTAAACTAATCTATATATCATTTGAAAACGTACCTCTAGTTTTCATATTTGGTGATTGATTTTCAAAATATATTACAGAGGAGCCGTAATTTATAAATATGCAACAAGAATATTTATCTTTCTTATTTATCAAGAATATTCCCAAGAATACTCAAGAAGGCGCGTTTAGACCTTTATTTTGAAATTGTGATGAACATGAAAAATCATGAAAGAAGGGTAGACACCTGTTTGTTTTCATGCCAAGAGTTCAAAAGATAGCCTCCATTCATTTTTTTTTTTTTTTAATATAAAGAAAAAAATTGTAGATTCCACCATTTGTGATGTGGCAGGAAGCTATAACGCAAATACTTGTTTTTTTTTTTTTTTTAATGTTTCTTAGAGGTTGAATTCATATCAAAATCTGTCAAACTTCTCATATTACTTCTGAATAGGATGTCTACTTCATAAATTGTATGAAAATTGTGAAAATAATGGTTCAGATCACTCAAAACACATATGGAAATTAAGGCGCCCTTATATGGGCAGTAATGGAGTCTGCTTGTCATCTAGTGAAAAAGTTTGGTACCTCACCCAAACAAAATCTTACTGAAAGCTCATTTTTTGAGATATCAACCTAAAATTTGAAACACAACTTATTCAGATTTTTGGCTTTGATTTCTTTGCAGTTTTAGAGTAGCCCAGGTTTTGAAAATATATATTTTATATAAAAATTGAATAATTACATTTTTTATATTGTACATTTTCATAAACTCAAACTTCTATAACTTTTTTCTGTTTCACATTCTTAATTGATTTCACTTCTACAAAAATCTGCCAAATGTCTTCTTTAAAACGAGACCAATCTTACGTCTATATTCCAAAGCATTCTTGAATTACAACCATTTAAGTTCGAAATGTGCATTTTCATCTATATTCAAAAAAGGGGGGGGGGGGGGGGGGTGACCACAGGGGTTAAAGGACAACTCCGGCGCTAAATGAACCTTAAGTCTAATTACACATTGTTACCTAGTCAACCGTTATCTGAGATTTGTTTTCATGATTGCCGAATGTAAATAGTTTTATCTCTAAAAACAGTTTAGCCTATAACGCTAGTATAATGTTAGCATATAGGGCATAGAGTAATGACAAATAAAAATCGCTCGTTATTACCACTAACAAGGCTCAAAATAGCCCCACAGTAACACGACAGCATAACAAGGGTCCCTACATTCAAACCGAAGCATTGAGAACTTTGTCAGTGTCCATACAGTTTAATAAGCAGATATTTTATACACACAGTCAACTTCGCGAATACAGGAAGAAGCCATCTTGGAAAAATAGTCTCTACCAGTCGATCTACGAACGCCGATCCAAGTGGCTGGTGAGATGTGAATAAGGTGATAAGGTGAGCGCGAACAGTAGGCTACGTGTACATATTGAAGAGAAGTAAACGGTTCGTGTTTGTTTTTCTTCTGGAAACAACGGACCATATGAGATTCTGCACAGTTCAGCGCACTTGGATCGGCGCTCGTAGATCGACTGATAGGGACTATTTTTCAAAGATGGCTTCTTCCTGTATTTGCGAAGTTGACTGTGTCTATAAAATATCTTCTTATTAAACTGTATGGACACTGACAAAGTTCTCAATGCTTCGGTTTGAATGTAGGGACGCTTGTTATGCTGTCGTGTTGGTGTGGGGCTATTTTGAGCCTTATTAGTGGTAATTACAAGCGATTTTTATTTGTCATTACTCTATGCCCTATATACTAGCGTTATAGACTAAACTGTTTTTAGAGATAAAACTATTTACATTCGGCAATCATGAAAACCAATCTCAGATAACGGTTGACTAGGTAGCAATGTGTAATTAGACCAAAGGTTCATTTTGCGCCGGAGTTGTCCTTTAAACCGCATGGTGAAACATTGTGAAAATTGGTGCATTAATTAAGACATATCTAAACTTTCTTCTGACCAATTTAGGGTTCTACACCTCAAACGTCCTAGAGCCACCATAAGTTTGAAGTTATACTTTTCTGCTTTAGTCTAGGGCTAAGTCTGCAGTAATCCAGATATATTTGAAAATGCATCTTTTTCTCTGTTTTGGCACTGAGGGCATTTTTCTTTTTGAAGATGCTCTTCCACGTATATAAATTTGAAAACTGTGTTGTAGTGTGGACAGTGAAAATGGAGATATTTGAAGACAATAATGCAGATTGTAGACACGTGATGCATACTGTACCCGGTCACTGTGATATTGCCAATGAAGACAACATATTTTATTGATCCTTGAATAACATTTCTGTCTGAAAATTTGGACCTAACCCTAAACTTAACTTTCCCCTACAATCAGAGGGAAGTGAAACTGATGTAGAAGCACAAACCCTGGTTTTAAGCCTAAAGGCCTCTTCACACGGGGACGAATTTCGCGCGCGTCATGCGCTGACGTTTAACACCTTGTGACTAAAAAAAGGGCGCCAATGTGAGTGTGCACACGTAAAAGCGCCATTTTTTTTTTTTTAAAACGCCTCGGGTTCATTTTTTTAGTTTGAACTATCTGAGATTGGCGCTTTTGCTCACGTGTTTGGAGCTTCTGAAGTTACAGTAAAACACAACTTTCAGGCGCTCAAACACAAAACGGTCTTGCCGAGCACACATACGCAACGGAGAAGAAGATATACGCCAAGTAGCGTCGCCGTCTACACCGCCAGGAAGAAATAAGACGAGGTTTCTTTGTTTGGAGGCACACCAACAGTACATATTTTCACAGTACATATATTCTCTTCTGCACCTGATTTAACTTCAGAGCTTCAAATAGATGGGATAGTTAAGGAAGACATCTAACATGTACTATTGGTTTGCCTGGAGGAACATACATTTCCTACAATTCCTCGGGTTTAACACCAAGTCTGATAAACGGAGTGGTTTCAGTTTCTGCCCAACCTTGAGTATCTTGATCTAAAGTCATGCCTCTGCGCCATTTAGATTCATTGGGTAACAAAAGAACAGTTATACCCATTAATCAACCATATTGACTGCCCACTATTTTGAAATTCACCATATTTTCATCAGATGATCATGCCTGGCAAAAGTCGG
The DNA here is from genome assembly GCF_016745375.1 of Pimephales promelas. The sequence goes on along the minus strand of NW_024121788.1, from coordinate 2,343,639 downwards.
GTACTTCAAGACTCTATTGACCTGTAACAAATTGATCAAATTGATCCTAAACTTTGATGGAATGAGCTTCCAGAACTAGGGAAGCTTGTTTCCACCACTGGATAAAGAATAAAAATGTTATTGCGACCTTTTATCTTTCAATTCTGAATGTGTCATTTTATTGGCAATTGTGAGGAGAAAAAAAATCTTTTTTCTATTTTTTATTCAGTGGCGGAAAAAAAAAAAGTTTCCATACACAACAGCTTCTCATAGTGGTCCAAAGTTGCAAAACTTGCTCATAACTTTTGGACCAAGTGTCCTAAACTTACAGTGGCTAACGTTTTTCCACAACCATATTGGGCACATAACTGGTTCCTGTAGCTTTATTATTACACAAATTATGTTTATTTGTCATTGTTTTGTAATAGTAAATCATCAATATAACAAAATGATCTCAACCAACGTGTGTTCTTCTGACAGTGATCCATGTGGATATGGAGAATAACCAAGCCAGACGGCAGTCTCTGAGAGCAGTGCTGGAGGGCCGGAACAGACAACTAGAGCAGTGAGACACTTGCACATCTATAATCTCGCTCTCTAGTGTGATCGCATGCTTTTGTTGTCGAGAGGACATTGTTGTTGTGGATACCAGGGATGTGCCCGAAGCCAAATACCTTATTCAGAAAGGCACGAATAATGGCTTCAAAATCAATAGCCAATTCTCAGAATAACAGGAAAAATATTCTGCACATTCACTCCTCGTAGCATGATGTTATATAAACCTCTAAAATCAGCTTTGTTAATCACCATATTCAAGGAGTTGTTGACTTTAAAAAAAACTTTTGCTGATAATTTACTCACCCCCATGTCATCCAAGATGTCCATGTCTTTCTTTCTTCAGTCGAAAAGAAATTAAGGTTTTTGATGAAAACATTCCAGGATTTTCTCCATATAATGGACTTCAATGGGAACCAAACTGTTCAAGGTCCAAATGAGAGTTTCAGTGCAAACTACAAACTGTTCAAAGGGCTTTAAACGACACCAGACGATGATTAAGGTTTTATCTAGCGAAACGATCGCTCATTTAAAAAATAAATAAAAAAGTTTAAGTTTTATAAGCTCAAATGCTCGCCTTGCTCTGTTCTGTGATGCATGTTCATGACTCTCCTGTTCGAACTCGTCCATCAAAATGAACAAATCTTTTTTTCGAGTCATGACTCGAAGGGTTCTAGATAAGACCCTTATTCATCGTCTGGTGTCGTTTAAACCCTTTGAAGCTGCACTGAAACTGTCTTTTGGACCTTGAACCGTTTGGTTCCCATTGAAGTCCATTACCGGTATATGGAGAAAATCCTGGAATGTTTTCATCAAAAACCTTAATTTCTTTTCGACTGAAGAAAGAAAGACGTGGACATCTTGGATGGCATGGGGGTGAGTAAATTATCAGCAAATGATTTTTTAAAAGTGAACTACTCCTTTAAGAGCATTTCATCATAAACAATGTTATTATTTGGAAAATTGTTTAGATATGGCAAGGGAAGAAAAAAATATTGGAAATTACTAGTTAACTTATAACTTAATAGGGCTATTCGAATCATACATAAAACTGCATACAGAGAACCAACAAACCCATTGTTCATTAAACTCAAAATATTAAAGTTCAAAGATTTGATTGATTATAAAATTATTCAAATTGTTTTTAGAGCTCACAACAACCAATTACCTAGAAATATCCAAGAGCTTTTCCAATTACGAGAAAACACATATAATTTTAGAGGAATATCAATGTTTAGTAGACCGCAGATTCGCACAAACACTAAGTTGCACTGTATACCAACCCAGGGTGTTATACTGTGGAACAGTAGCAACAATGATTTAAAATTATGTAAAAACTTATTGCAATTGAAATATGTGTTTAAAAAAAGAATCCTTGATGGATATGAGCTGGAATAGTGATTTTCTTTTTTCAACCTTAGGTAAAGTAAACCTTAGATAAGTTAGTTTAAGTAGTTAAAATATTATTGAAGTGGGGATAGGACAAGAAAAGTTATTCTAACTTCTTCCTACCCACTTTGAACATGATTGTTGTTTGGACCATCTGTAGATGATCTTTTTTTTCTTGATGTTGATGATTAACTATTTATTTTTTACTTTTATTCAGTTTTTGCTGTTGTGTTTGTTTGTTTTTTTAACATGTTCAATAAAGAGAAATTCAAGTCAAGTCAACTTTGTTTTATGCTCATGATGAGCGTTTTGATTATTAGGTTATGTACATTGTACACGGCAAACTACAAACTATAAAAATAGTCTCAAGGCCTTCTATGTGCCATACGCATATATGTATCTATAGAATAATAATAATAGCCTGATAAACATCTAAACATACCTTTTTATATTCATATACTGTTGGGAAAAATATTGACTTTTTTTGGCAGGTATTGGTAAAAACAATCAGACTTCACTGCTTCAGCTCTCGGGGCCCAGGATTCTCATCTCTGATGACTATTTGAGTGTTTAGGATTTTTATTTTACAAAGCGCTACGGCTGCCCCAATGGAAATATATAGTCACTCTAAAACGTCCTCTGGGAAGAGAATCTAGAGACTTCGTTTATACCCCTGCTCTATACTAACTACACTGCAGGACTGTTAATCAGCAAATAACTCTTCATGGTCTGTGACAGCATAAAGTTCACGGTGGTGAGTGACCCTCCTGAAGAGGAAGAGCAAGAGGAGGAGTGTGAGGATGTGGGCGTGGCCTACCTGCGAATCCGCGACATCATGGACAAACGCAGAGACATGGTGGACGTGAGCCTGAGCGGTAAGAGTTTTACTTTTATCTTGGGTCACTTGGGTCATGTTTTTTGGGAAATTTCCACAGGTTTTTTAAATAAGACCTGACACTCTCATGTTTAACCTCTGAACCCCGGTTGTTCGTCCAACTCAGAAGCTCAGAAGGTTTATTTTGATTTAATATGAGGTTTGCCTTTTATCTCAACTCTGTTACCAGATCTTGGGACATAGTTTATTTTTATTTTATTTTTATTTATAGCCATAAACATGAAAAAGATAATATAGTGTATAAGAGGAAAAGCATGCCATAATGTTGTAAGTGTGCAAGTAACAGGGTTTAGCTATTTTGAGATGAAATTTTGGTTTGTAAAAAAATGGTTTAAATGGAAACTTATATTTCCCATATATATATATATATATATATATATATATATATTCGGTGTCCGAATTGAATGAAATATATATATGAAGAGTTCAGATGCAAAAGCCTCTAAATGCCATTTGAAATTTTCTTCTTTAATGATGATTTTTATCAAACTTGTATATTTAAGTTCAGTAATTTCACTTAAATGGCAATGATAATTACCTATTAATTGTTATTTAAGTGAAATTACTGAACTTAAATATACAAGTTTGATAAAAATCATCATTAAAGAAGAAAATTTCAAATGGCATTTAGAGGCTTTTGCATCTGAACTCTTCATATATATATATATATATATATATATACTGTGTATATATATATTATAAATAAATAAATAAATAAATAAATATATATATATATATATATATATATATATGTATGTATATACTGTATATATATATATATATATATGTGTGTGTTTATATACTGTATATATATATATATATATATATATATATACATAATTGGTAACAGGGTGGAGTGCACATTTAGAATTTTTGGAATGTTTGATTATAATGAATTATTCTCTACAATTATTTGTATATCAATTTGATTGTATATAACAATCAACAGATTGTCAGAATTATTATTGAATGATAGTACTTGTTATCAAGACCAAGCCAAAATGTATGCGTTTCAATGTGTTTATTTTATGTGTAATTATTAGTTTATCGCAGCCTTTCTCAAAGTGGGTGCCGTGGCACACTGGGGTGCCCCCTAGCTGTGTCAGGGGTGCCGCCAAAAAATTACGTAGGCTAAAAAAAATTTGAAAAAAAACCCCCCAGAAAAAAAACAGCTGACATTTCATATATAAATATATTTGAATTTACATTCTTCTTTTTAAACATATGAACATATTAATAAAATTGTAAATTCATTTTAGATAAATATATAAAATTAATCATAAAAAAATCCCTCTCACAAGACCGAAGCAAGACACACACAACTTGACGCAAGTGACGCAATCCATAGCAACGCGTTATAGCAACACCTCAGACTGACGGAAAAGTAAAAATAAACGTGAATTTAGGCCACTTTAGTTACAGCATTATGGATCGTTTTTTGAAAAGAAAATCCCCACAAGAGCCGGGGATTTTTATTTTATTTTATCTGCATCCTGCACTTCATTTGAGTTCTCCTGTTCTGGATTTGTTATTGGGTTCTTGTATTGGGCGGTCCACCTCTTACGGTTTTATGGCATTTGTGTCTCTGATTAATTATTTTGTGAATTACTTTCCAAACCTGTGTTTTTAAAGGTGCTATAAAGTTTTTATTATTATTGTTATTTACAGTTCATATTATGCTCTGTTCATTACTGTTCTGTCTAACTAAACAAGACATTTGCATTTAAATTTGGGTTATGCAGTGTTTTTAAATTATATTTTACACTGGGGTGCCTTGAGATTTTATGCACTTTTGAAAGGTGCCCTGACTGAAAAAAGTTTGAGAAAGGCTGGTTTATCTAACACATGTAATAGTTAGGGGTGTCAAACTCAGTTCCTGGAGGGCCACAACCCTGCAGAGTTTAGCTTCAACCCTAATTAAACACGCTTGATCAGCTAATCAAGTCCTTCAGGCTTATTTAAAAACTGTATGTGTGTGTTGAAGCAGTGTTGGGACTAAACTCTGTAGTGTTGTGGCCCTCCAACTGAGTTTGACACCTGTGCCTAATATCATGAGACAACGACTTGTACCGTATTTGTGTAAAGTCTCTCGCTCTGTCTCTCTCCTGTTTCCCGTCGCTCGCCATAGTCGTGGACGTGCAGGACAGCAGGGACGTCATTGGCCATCTCGTGGTGACCGTTGAAGCTCTGGAGGCTCTGACGTCCATCATGAAGGACCCAGAGCGGGACCGTCCTCTGACTACACTCGCTTAATTCACCAAAACCAATGATTCACTTTAAACAATTGAGCTTTTCAGACCACGATATTAAATGTTTCTTAAACCACTCCAGCTTATAATTCGATTCACCCTGATGAAGTGCGTGGGGTGGCGCGGTTCAGCTGTGAAAGCTACAGACGGTGACAGCATATGGGAACCAAACAGTCCTTTATGTAAGCGGCATCACACGGCTTTGATCGCTTACGGTGTGAAATCATATCCTAATGTTTCTCTTTATGGCCTCCAGTGTTGCGTTTGATGGAGCGCTGATGTTTCGATCTTTAATAACTTTGCTTAATGAAAAGGCTGTTAAGCCTCATTAGGCAGCGCCGTGGCAGGCGGCGATATTTTATTGAAGGTGCGAAATGAAATCTAACTGGATTTAATGGGATTAAATCAAGCTCTTTAAAATGCTAATGCACATTTTCACGCGTGCCGAGCTGTGGCGCTCGCACAGACACTCCTTCTGTTTTGGTGTGTGTGTGTGTGAAATCTTACTGTGATCTTCACTGCAGATCTTTTGCTAATTCTTTATAGGTCCGAGTACAATTCAGATTGTTTACTATATTTTGTATAGAGATGTTGTATTTTGAATGTGCTGTAAGTCGTATCAACCGATATTTGTAAATGTTTTATATTTATGAATATTACAGAGTGATGTTATTAGAGTTTCAATGTTATTTCATGTTATTTTTGCACCTCAGTTTTCCAAATGCAGAAAAAATACTGGGTTTACAAATCATTCAACTTTCATAATGTGCTTTATTCAATCTCTTGGAAATTGATTGCATGGTGGCAAGTGTTTCATCCCAGAATGGAGGTAGACATTACCTTCATGTCGTTCCCAACCTGTATTCCTCCCTTTCTTCTGCCGAACACAAAATAAGATATTATGAGGAACGTCGGGGTCCAAACAGCATTGAACTTCATCACTTCATCACTTTCATTAGATGGACATTAGACATTTTTCAAAATGTCTTCTTTTCGCATTTCACACAGTCAGAGGTTTATGGAAGCTTGTTTCCGCCACTGAATAAAAAATAAATAAATAAAAAATTGTGACTTTATTTCTCACAATTCTGACTTCATATCTTGTAATTGTGAGATAAAAAGTCAGAATTGCGAGATATAAAGTCAGAATTGTAAGATATAAAGTCATAATTGCGATTATATAAAGTAAGAATTGCGAGATATAAAGTCAGAATTGCGAGAACGTCGCAATTCTGACTATAACACGCAATTGCGACTTTATATCTCACAATTCTGACTTTATATCTCGCAATTCTGACTTTATATCTCGCAATTCTGACTTTATATCACGCAATTCTTACTTTATATCTCGCAATTATGACTTTATATCTCGCAATTCTGACTTAATATCTCGCAATTCTGACTTTATATCTCGCAATTCTGACTTTATATCTCGCAATTCTGACTTTATATCTCGCAATTCTGACTTTATATCTCGCAATTCTGACTTTATATCTCGCAATTCTGACTTTATATCTCGCAATTCTGACTTTATATCTCGCAATTCTGACTTTATATCACGCAATTCTTACTTTATATCTCGCAATTCTGACTTTATATCTCGCAATTCTGACTTAATATCTCGCAATTCTTACTTAATATCTCGCAATTCTTACTTAATATCTCGCAATTCTTACTTAATATCTCGCAATTCTGACTTTATATCTCGCAATTCTGACTTTATATCTCGCAATTCTGACTTTATATCTCGCAATTCTGACTTTATATCTCGCAATTGCAACTTTACTGACTTTATATCTCGCAATTCTGACTTTATATCTCGCAATTCTGACTTTATATCTCGCAATTCTGACTTTATATCTCGCAATTGCAACTTTATATCTCGCAATTCTGACTTTATATCTCACAATTCTGACTTAATATCTCGCAATTCTTACTTTATATCTCGCAATTATGACTTTATATCTCGCAATTCTGACTTAATATCTCGCAATTCTGACTTTATATCTCGCAATTCTTACTTAATATCTCGCAATTCTTACTTAATATCTCGCAATTCTGACTTTATATCTCGCAATTCTGACTTTATATCTCGCAATTCTTACTTAATAACTCGCAATTCTGACTTTATATCTCGCAATTCTGACTTTATATCTCGCAATTCTGACTTTATATCTCGCAATTCTGACTTTATATCACGCAATTCTTACTTTATATCTCGCAATTCTGACTTTATATCTCGCAATTCTGACTTAATATCTCGCAATTCTTACTTAATATCTCGCAATTCTTACTTAATATCTCGCAATTCTTACTTAATATCTCGCAATTCTGACTTTATATCTCGCAATTCTGACTTTATATCTCGCAATTCTGACTTTATATCTCGCAATTCTGACTTTATATCTCGCAATTGCAACTTTATATCTCGCAATTCTGACTTTATATCTCGCAATTCTGACTTTATATCTCGCAATTCTGACTTTATATCTCGCAATTGCAACTTTATATCTCGCAATTCTGACTTTATATCTCACAATTCTGACTTAATATCTCGCAATTCTTACTTTATATCTCGCAATTATGACTTTATATCTCGCAATTCTGACTTAATATCTCGCAATTCTGACTTTATATCTCGCAATTCTTACTTAATATCTCGCAATTCTTACTTAATATCTCGCAATTCTGACTTTATATCTCGCAATTCTGACTTTATATCTCGCAATTCTTACTTAATAACTCGCAATTCTGACTTTATATCACGCAATTCTTACTTAATATTTCGCAATTATGACTTTATATCTCGCAATTCTGACTTTATATGTCGCAATTCTGACTTTATATCTCGCAATTCTGATTTATATGTCGCAATTCTTACTTAACAACTCGCAATTCTGACTTTATATCTCGCAATTCTGACTTTATATCTCGCAATTCTGACTTTATATCACGCAATTCTGACTTTATATCTCGCAATTCTAACTTTATATCTCGCAATTCTTACTTTATATCACGCAATTCGGACTTTATATCTCGCAATTCTGACTTTATATCACGCAATTCTGACTTTATATCACGCAATTCTGATTTTATATCACGCAATTCTGACTTTATATCTCGCAATTCTTGCTTAATATCTCGCAATTCTTGCTTAATATCTCGCAATTCTGACTTTATATCATGCAATTCTGACTTTCTCGCAATTCTGACTTTATATCTCGCAATTCTGACTTTATATCTCGCAATTCTGACTTTATATCTCGCAATTCTGATTTATATCTCACAATTCTTGCTTAATATCTCGCAATTCTTGCTTAATATCTCGCAATTCTGACTTTATATCATGCAATTCTGACTTTCTCGCAATTCTGACTTTATATCTCGCAATTCTTGCTTAATATCTCGCAATTCTTGCTTAATATTTCGCAATTCTGACTTTATATCATGCAATTCTGACTTTCTCGCAATTCTGACTTTATATCTCGCAATTCTGACTTTATATCTCGCAATTCTGACTTTATATCTCGCAATTCTGATTTATATCTCACAATTCTTACTTTATCTCACAATTCTGACTTTATATCACGCAATTCTGACTTTCTCGCAATTCTGACTTTATATCTCGCGATTCTGACTTTATATCTCGCGATTCTGACTTTATATCTTGCAATTCTGACTTTATATCACGCAATTCTGACTTTCTCGCAATTCTGACTTTATATCTCGCAATTCTGACTTTATATCTCGCAATTTTTGCTTAATATTTCGCAATTCTGACTTTATATCTCGCAATTCTGACTTTATATCACGCAATTCTGACTTTCTCGCAATTCTGACTTTATATCTCGCAATTCTGATTTATATCTCACAATTCTTACTTTATCTCACAATTCTGACTTTATATCACGCAATTCTGACTTTCTCGCAATTCTGACTTTATATCTCGCGATTCTGACTTTATATCTCGCGATTCTGACTTTATATCTTGCAATTCTGACTTTATATCACGCAATTCTGACTTTCTCGCAATTCTGACTTTATATCTCGCAATTCTGACTTTATATCACGCAATTCTGACTTTCTCGCAATTCTGACTTTATATCTCGCAATTTTGATTTATATCTCACAATTCTTACTTTATATCTCACAATTCTGACTTTATATCTCGCAATTCTGACTTTATATCACGCAATTCTGACTTTCTCGCAATTCTGACTTTATATCTCGCAATTCTGACTTCATATCTTGCAATTCTGACTTTATATCTCGCAATTCTGACAAATAAAGTCAAATTGCGCGATGTAAACTCGCAATTGTGAAAAAAAAAGTCACAATTGTGAGATAAAAAGTCGCAATTACCTTTTTTATTTTTCATTCTGTGGTGGAAACAAGCTTCCATAGAGGTTTGACAAAAGGGGGAGTAAATGATGACAGAATTATTAGTTTTGAGGATTTGAGAAAACCAATTAAATCAATAATACTTGCAGTGAGCTTTGTAGCTATTAGCATTAGCATTTATCTCAATAGTTGCTCGGCCGGTAGCTTTTTTCGCAGCTTTTTTCACCACAGAATACAACATTTGAAAAGGTAATTGTGACTTTTTATCTCACAATTGCAATTTACGTCTCTCGATTCTGACTTTATTTCTCAGAGTTGTGAGTTTATATCTTGCCATTCTGACTTTATAACACAATTCTGAGATAAAATATTTGTAAGATAAAAAGTTGCAATTTATTTTTTATTCTGTGGCATAAACAAGCTTCCATAGATATCAGCTAAAATGATGATAATAATATGTATATCTCATGCACTGATGGATTATATACATTAAGACGTATACTTTGAAAGTCAACAGCTAACAAGCTAACCCTGCTAACAATGACACATGATGGATCTCTTGGTCCAGAAAGGTCCTGTCCGATGTTTTTGTGTGTTTGACGGATCTCCCAGTAAGGTTGAGCTGCTGTACATCAGTGTGGGTTGTTCTCCGCTGGGTAATGATCTCTCTGAGCGGGTTCATATGTTCGGTGCAGGAGCATCATTAGCCCAGCACATGACTTGATCAATATCTCAGGTCGATACTGAGCACTACTCGTTCCCTCTCGCCGCTGTCATGCAAATGACCCTGCCACCTGAAAAGAGGACAAGAAAAGGTGTCCCACGGGGTCTCATTAGCCATTCAGAGGGAGATGTGGGGCGGGTCGTGTTGTCATGTGACGGGGGCCTTCGACAGCTGACAGGCGGGGGGGGTGGCCCGCTTTCTACTCTCTCGGCCCATCTGTCAAATCACCGCTGAGCACTCTGGGAAATGATACAGGGCCGCTCCTCAATTAGACGTGTTAGGACAAGAGGGAAGTGTCATCCTGCTGACATGGATAACCTGAGCCCGCAAAGGCCACTTACCACTGGCAGATACTAAACGAATCACACAAATATCATTTTAACCGAGGGCACCTTGCTCTGCGTTACGATCAACCGGACGCTTTATGTGCTGGCAGAAGCGAGACCGCTACGATCAGGGACGTTTCAGCGACAGTTTCAAGCACAAGTTAAAGAGGCTAAGCAACCTTCTCAGATCACTGAGATCCTCTTTATTTTTGGTAACCAAATAATAGGGACATTCTTTTTTAGATTGCATTTATTTATTTATTTTAAAATCCTAACATAACATTCAGAGATTGTTGCAGGGAGTTTTACTTTGAGGCAAGCCTGAAACAAAAGCTTGACTAATAACAAGTCTTAAAAAGGTAAAGTGCATTTTAAAACATTGTTTAATAATCTTTAAAGGGATAGTTCACTTTGAAATAAATTTTTGATATGTTTTAGCTTACCTCAAGGGCATCCAAGATGTAGGTGTCTTTGTTTCTATATTTTTAGGTCAAACCGTTCTTGTCTGTCAGTCATATAATGGAGGTCTATGGTCACCACCTCAAAGAGCAGCACAGAGAAGTCCACATTAAACATGATTTAATGACTCGTAAATGTAAGTAAACATTGATGGCCTAAGACACGAAACGAGCGGTTTGTGTGAGAAAACGAACAGGATTTATATCGTTCTTACCTCTGTGCATGCTCTTTGAGGTGGTGACCATAGACCTCCATTACATGACTGACAGACAACAACGGTTTGACCTAAAAATATCAAAATTAAAAATACTGTGGAAACAAAGACCCCTATGTCACGGGTGGTGGTGCAGGCAGAGGAACGAGGAGTCCGGAGTAACGGTGAAGATAATATTTAATATTCAAAACAGGCAGGAAGACAGGAACTCAGGTGCAACACGGGCTAACATTAGACATTGACCGACAACCACAGACTGAAGGAGGGAGAACTAAATACACAGGGGAATCAGGACTAAATGAGGTGAAGACAGGTGAAACAGATGAACAGGACGCTGAACGGGAGGCTGATGAGGGAGTGAGTTCAGGTGTGCAGACGAGAGGATCATGGGAAGTGTAGTGCTGGAGACGCAGACAGGATGGTGCAGACGAAGGACTGTGACACCCTACATTTTGGATGCCCTTGAGGTAAGATAAAACATACCAAAAATTAATTTCAAAGTGAACTATCCCTTTAAAGTAGCATGTGTCAACTAACATACTAAAGCACATGTGAATCACTTGATTATAACTTTGACTCTAGCATATGTAATTCATCATTTAACATTACTAGATTTGAAATTGTTGTGTGTTGAATTTGAATTGTTATTGAAATTGCTAAATTGTAACTTCATCTTTGCAAATGTGTAATTATATATTTATATACCTGCCATATAATGTGCAGTAGAAATTAAAGTATATTTTAGTTGGCCATAAATGCTTATTCTGCTGTTCACTTTTACTATATATTTTAAAGACAATAGAAGTAATAATGAAATTACAAACTGAACTTAAGTCCTACTTTAAATGGATAAAAAAAAACACTATAAAGTTTGGCAAATTGCATTTAATATATTTTAAAACTATTAACATGCAATTAAGTGTCTGAAAACATAATCAGTTTCCAATTAAAGTATATTATGTAACGAGTACTTAAAGGAGAACTCCGGTGCAAAATGAACCTTTGGTCTAATAAAACATCGGTACCTAGTCAACCGTTCTCTGAGATTTGTTTTCATGATAATCGTATGTAAAGAGTTTTATCTCTAAAAACTGTTTAGCGTATAACGCTAGTAATGGGGGTATTTACTAAGTAAAAAGCAATCACTAGTTTATACCACTAACAAGGCTCAAAATAGCCCCACACTAACACAGTAACATAACGAGGGTCCATACATGCAAAACGAAGCATTGAGAACTTTGTAAGTGTACAGACCGTTTAATAAGAAGATACTTTATAAAGACAGTTCACTTCCTGTATACAGACAGGAGCCATCTAAAAAAAAAGTCTCAATAAGTCGATCCCCGAATGCCGTTCATACAGTTCAGATCACTCAGCACGTCGTTCATGGTTTGACTAGTCGAGACTGTTTTCCACAGATGGCGCCGCCTGTATACACAAAGTGGACTGTCTTTATAACGTATCTTATTAAACGGTCTGTACACTTACAAAGTTCTCAATGCTTCGTTTTGCATGTAGGGACCCTCATTATGTTACTGTGTTAGAGTGGGGTTATTTTAACTAGCGATTTCTTTTTACTTATTAAATGCCCCTATATACTAGCGTCATTCGCTAGAGTTTTTAGCGATAAAACTCTTTACATTGGATTATCATGAAAACAAATCTCACGAGCCGGTTAAAATCTCAAGTCAAGAACGGTTGACTAGGTACCGATGTTTTATTAGACCAAAGGTTCATTTTGCTCCGGAGTTCTCCTTTAACATGAAAACGCACGTTGACTCTCTTTCAGGTATTAGGACTACAAACTGTTTTGAAGGATCAGGCCCGTTCTGATTGGCTGCGGTTCTGTGGCGCTGTGATGCGTGTTCTGTCCTGTTTGAGTGGCAGCTGCTGTTCTCCGGCAGGACACTTCTTAAGCTGTGATGAATGGGTAATGGTGTGCTGTAAAGCCCGGAGACTGCGCTCTGCATGTCGGAGGCAGCGGGTCAGTGAAGCGTGGTGTTTGGCCCTCACTGCTGTCTCCAGATCCTCACCTTTGACTCGCGCTGTATTTAGTGTAAGCCGCATGTTTCGCAGGGCTTGTCTGAATATGACTGGCCTGTCTGCGGGTTTCATTACACTCACTCAAACTCTTGCCCGTTCCAGCGCCACAGGCCTGTCATCCGCATGATCAGGGGTGCATGAACACACGGGACGCTCACTCTTCCTCTTTAATATAGGCAGATTTATCCTAAAAACCAGTGGAAGAGTGTTTAGATGAGCCAAAGGAGAGAGAAAACGGGATGTTTGGACCAGCTTAAAGTCCTAACTGGTTTTCGATGGCCAGTACTGGTCTGTTACTGGCACAGACTGACCAACGGTGATCAGCCAAAACCAGCATGATAGGGACCTGATCACACTGGTAATCATAATTACATTCTAACTGTTTTGGTGATCAGCTTAAACTTCAAATGGTAATAACAGAGTAATATTACAGTTATTACTGAATTAAAAACAAAATTAAAAATAAACGAGCGTATAATTGTCTATTTTAATTTTTATAAGAGATTTGCATTTTTTTCAACCCTGTTACCAACATTTGGAATGTGTGAATATCTGTGTGATTTCGTTATTTTCTAGTGCTAAATATTTACATTAACTTTTAATTTTCTATATTGATTTTAAGAGATTTGCTGAATTTTCAACCCTGTTACCAAAATGAGGAACAGAAATGCATTAAAGTGAATGTTTCTTGCACTAAACTAGCTAATTTCAAACCAAATGTTGATATTGTTCATATAAATATAGCTCTAAAATGAATTACGTGTGTTTTTGTAATTCTTTTCACAATAACAGGGTTGAATGTTTAAACCATGAATAGAATATGTGCTACAGTTTGATTATTGTTGATTATTAAGTGATTATTACCATTTAATATTAATATTACTTTCTGCCAAGGAGAGTTACCAAATGATGCCACTAAATTTAAAAACACTGTACTAATTTACAAACTAAACTAAGATTTTTCTTTTCTATATTGATTATTTTTTTGATATTTGCATGTCTAAGAACTTTTTTTGGGTTACGGTTCATGTTAAATGGTAAATGTCTAATAAAAGAAAAGAAAATATTTTATTTTATTGAAATAGTACATAAATAAAACATGTATGCCATGATACATGCCCAAAAATAAAAAAATACATGATCACATGGTGCATGCCTCAAAACTGAATATGAAAAAAACAACAAAAAAAAAACAAACATATAAGCAGTGCTTTCTATTTTACTTCTACATGTCTAAAACTATGGTATTACCATGTAGTGTGTAAAAAATCAATATATAAATAAAAGTGCAGGAAATAGACTATTATATTAATAAATGTACTGCATGTGGGACTATGTTAATAAAAATAAAAAACTGTAATGTCATCATACACATCCAAAACAATAATATTGTATTACTTCTATCCAAATATATCTAAACTGTGACTGGACTGGATGATATTCGTGAAAAGTGCAGAAACCACCACTAGGTGTCGTTATGGCATCATTCTTCCATAGAGACCCAGTCATCCTCTCAGTGTTTCAGATTGAATGCTATTTAATGGTCGTTTTGTCACAACACAAGACGCATTGTAACGTCGTCACCTCTTGCCCAGTGAACTCTCCCAAAAAACCTGTTCTCTGGCCTGATTTACCATAATAATTAGCTATTGGTTTGGGCAAGTCTTACGTGAGGACTGAGACATTCCTCAGGTTAAGAGAACGACTCTCGGGTCAGATGCTCCTGACCTTGTGCTTTCATTGGCTCTCTATTAACAACGCTTTAATGTATGCGTGGCATGTCACCTCCGAAATTACATTTTCAAATCAGCCCCGTCACGCAGTGTCTCGCTGTTAATGGCTCACCGTTCGGGCTACTGTACAGCTCTGGGATGCTTGTGTAAAGCTGTGTTGAGACCACGTGATGGTGTGTTACGATGATCCACACTTTTATCCCCTCACACAACGCAGGAACTGGCCTTCACTGGCCTGTATTTAAGCTTATTGATTTAAGCACAGACATAAAAAGACTCCTATCAAGAGCTGTGTAAAAGCATTAGCATGTTATTGACTGCACTTGCACTGTCAAAGCCATTAAACTCATCGGACTGTGTTCTGCTTTTCACTCAATGCTTTTCTCACATAGAAGTCATACACCTAATGCACGGACTGTGATATTGTTAAAGGCGAATTATTCACTTAACAGCCAGAAGAGAAAAGTACTCCTTAGAGGCCATTTCCAAGTTAAAAATCAATATATAAGCATTGCATTCCATAAATGATTTTTTTTTTAGCCATTGTCTTTGTGTAGCTGATCCAAAAAACTGCAACAACCTGTATTACCTCTGACCATCAACACCTCAGTACATTCAGAATTCATCCAAACTCAAAAATAAAAAATAAATGAGCGTATAATTGTCTAAAATAAGAGATTTGATAAGAGATCAGGTTTTTTTTTCAACCCTGTTACCAAAATTTGGAACGTGTGAAAATCTGTGTGATTTCGTTATTTTCTAGTGCTAAATATTTACATTAACTTTTAATTTTCTTTATTGATTTTAAGAGATTTGCTGAATTTTCAACCCTGTTACCAAAATGAGGAACAGAAATGCATTAAAGTGAATGTTTCTTGCACTAAACTAGCTAATTTCAAACCAAATGTTGATATATTGTTCATATAGATATAGCTCTAAAATTAATCACGTGTGTTTTTGTAAATTTTTTCACAATAACAGGGTTGAATGTTTAAACAAAGAATAGAATATGTGCTACAGTTTGATTATTGTTGATTATTAAGTGATTGTTACCATTTAATATTAACATTACTTTCTGCCAAGGAGAGTTACCAAATGATGCCACTACATTTAAAACACTTTACTAATTTACAAACTAAACTAAGATTTTTCATTTCTATATTAATTTTTTTATGCTATTTGTCTTTTTTTTTCAACCCTGTTACCAAATTTGGAACATATCCTGATCTCTGCTCATTTAAAGTCATTTCGACAACGAGAACGATGCTTAGCCAAATAAAACCAAATAAACCGCGCTTGCAAAACTCAAGCGCAGTTAAAAGAAAGACGCAACTGTACAAATCTGCTTATTTTAGGAACTTTTTTGCCTCATGTACACAAGTCATTCAGATATTTGCAACAGTTTATTTTTTTAAAGCTACACTGTGTACATCTTTTAGTTTATTCTTAGCTTCTTTCAAAAACATATGTGCTCATTAATGTATATTTACTTCGTTCAAGTAATAAAGTATTCTGGTGAGTGTATAATATGCCATTGAAAATACACACGGGTAAGGGGTTCTAATGTCGGTCGCCATGTTGCTCCTCCATCTTGAAAGTACATTAGCCAAAGGGGGACAAACCTGTTAATTCAAGCTTCACCTTTCACGTTTACGTTTGAGTTAACACTCATGGACGAGGTCAAACTGGAAGCCATGTTAATCTTGGACTACATTGGCCACCGTAGGTGTTAAAACGAAATCAGAATTAAGAGGAACAGAAACTAATATTCACTGGATGGTCATATACCTTTTCACCGCTAGATGGGGGTAAAAATCACACAGTGTAGCTTTAACATTTACAAAGTTTCATTTTACGCGTTCAATCTGTTTTGCAGGTCCTGACTTTTCGGTTGCAAATTGCTGTTCACGGGCCTGCATTACTTTTGGCCATATTTGTACAAAAAAAAAAAAAAAAGTGCAGAAAAATAGATGAAAATCAGAAGAAAACAGATCTCATTTATTTTAAATTTAAGTTTACAAGTGGTTAATTAATAAACTGTTCTTTTTTTTTTTATAAATATAGGATTTGTATTGCATCTATTTTCATTGTAGTCGAATCAGGAAACGAATCGAATTGAGAGCCTGCGAATCGAAATCGAATCGAATTTGAACATCTGAATCGATACCCAGCCCTACTCACATCATACTTGTGAGTTCACACACCTCTTTAACATTCATTTAGTGCATGATCACCTACTGCCGGAGTCGAACATCATTAGTGCGGACGTGAATAATAATCTTAGAAAATTTACGATTAGCTTTAGCAGCACTTTTAAATGTGCTTGATGTCAGGCGCTCTGGCTCCCGGAAGTATATGACTATGGTTGCTGGTGTCTCTATTTTCATGTTCCGTGTGATCGAATTGCCAATAACTAGGGCCGATTCAACAGGATTCACTGAGAGGGGAAAACCTGTTTAATGTTGTTATCAGAACGGAAGAGCGGCGTTTTGTCCCGCGACTACAGCGGCTCACGGTCACAGTTGCCCTGCTGCACGGAGCCGGATCCGAACAATGTACAGAGTTCACTAAGCAAGTCGCATCCAAAGCAGTATCTAAAGCCCTTGCGCTCTAACTATCCTCGATTAAAGTTTGGATGCATGTCTCTAGTTCTGAAATGTTCTCCGTTAGCCTGACTGTCTCCCTGCATTTCACATGTGTAGACCTCACCGCTGACAGAGAAGGCTATGCTATACATGTGACAATAGCAGGAGAATACATTACTCACCGTGTTTGTTGACTGATCCTACTTTCCACAGTTGTTTGACAGACTCGTAAAAAGCGCGAGCAAAAAAAAAAAAAAAAAGACGTCAAGCACGGATTGCAGGTTAGGCTAGTGAGAAACTTGTGCTTTGTGCTAGTGATAACGATTTACATAAAAGCTAGTCAGATTAATGTGATGGGCAAAATTAGACTACACTCTTAGAAGAAAAGGTTCTATATAGAACCTTAAAAGGTTCTATCAGCACTACAAATTTGGAACCCCTAAAAGGTTCTATACACTCTTAAAAAAAGGGTTCCTCTGGGTTCTATATAGAACCCTGGGGTTCCATACTTGGCCAATAGAACCTTTTACCAAAAAAAAAAAAATGGTTCTATATAGAACCATATTGGAGTTCCATATACTGTATGAAGCGGGGGATGGAACCATTTCTGGTTCTAAATAGAACCATTTCTTCTAAGAGTGTATCTAATATATGTTGATGAGTATGTTATATTTAGCTTTTTTTTAACAAAAAGGAATGATGGTAAATAAAGATTACATTTGAGTTAGTTGAGATAGTTACATTTGATGAATATAGTCGACACTAAAATTGTGTAAAATTTACTAATGGAGAGTGATTTTTACTATTTTTTTTAAAATATATTTCTTCCTGCCAATGAAGAAGGTCCAAATATTACTTAAAGGGTGTCACAATTCTATGAAATGATCCATTTAATTGGGGAAAATTATTCAGTACCAGGGGCTGCACAGAAAATCTTAATCAACTAAAAATGCATTAACATAAAACAGATTAAAATTAGAAATGATAATGTTATTGAATTATTTTACAGGAATACAGCAGGATATTACGAGATCTATTGGCGTTTACTCATATATGCGACTGTGTGTGTATGTGTATGTGTGTGTTCAGTGGCATCAACGTTGATAGAGCATGTTTCAGTGATGCATTAATCAGTGATCAAGACCCATGCTTTCCTTCACCACGAGGTTACAGCTATGTTAAAGCTCCTGGAGTCCCCACAGGTACAGCACACACACTCACACACACATAGAGACACAGACAGATCAATCTTTATATTAATGATCTCTACAGAGACAGATGAACTCTGCCCCGTCCACATTTAAATCACCTGCCCATTGTCTGCTGCCGCTGGCAATCATTCCTCAAACGCCACCTGGGCTGGTTTAACCTGAGATTAACACTTCAAGTGCTTATGTGTGTGTGTGTATGCGTGCGTGTGTTTGTGTGTGTGTGAGAGAGTGGTGGTTTATTCCTTTTATAATCCGATCCAGAGAACATGTAAACACTTGATCGGATTGAAAACCGAAACTGAAAGAACTGCGCATGTGCAATGACGTTGTAATAGCGTAATGGCGAGCATCTTTTGACATCTAAGAGGTCATCATATTATAAGTTTCAGAACTGAAAACGTCCTTGTTAGTCCAATAAAAGCTTTTATTGACACCAGGCTCAGCAAACGACTCGTTTTTCAAAGTGGGGAACTATGACGTCAAAGAGGATAAAACACCGCCCCCGCAGAAGAAGATCAACACCTACTTCAACACGGCCGGTTTAGCCCCGCCCAACGATTCGCGCATTACACGCATAGCTAAATAACATAGATGCCTACCTCGTGATGACAAACCGGATCGATCTACAGAGCAATACAGAATATTGTGCAGCGCCTGGTTGTGGAAGAAGACAGTCGCTGCATAAGCTTCCTCTGGATTCCAATAGGACTTCATGGATTAACTTTATTTTTAATGATGTGCCAGCTGATGAGGGTAAAACATTGTCCGTTTGTTCGCTTCACTGAGGATTGTTTTGTAAACAAGACTGGATTTGCAGACCGATTAAGAGTAAAGAACGGTGCTGTGCCGTCTATATTGGATCTGACAGGAATGGTGCAACACACGGACTCTGGGTCGAACATGTATGGGTGAATCATTCCGGTCGCCATTTTACAACATTGGACGTTTTCAAAACAATGTCCCCCAAGTGCACCGACGGGTGAGTCGAAACTCATTATAATATGCAAAACTGTTATCCACTCACAGCAGTGGGCGTTTACTTCCAAGTCTTCAGTCTAAGATGCCCATAAAACCCCAGTGTTTTTCAGCTAGGGTCAAAACTAGGGTAGAAATAGCCTATTACTTATTCATTTTGATGTTTTTGAATGCAAAAACCAAGCGAACGTCATAAGTTGACCTCAGACAACAATATAATCAAATTTAAAAAGCCAGTTCATGACCCCTTTAACTACATTTTTCAGTAGCTTGGCAGTAGCTCAGTTGCTTTTTAAACAGTGTAGCTTTTAGTAGCTAACTACTTTTTGCAGCAAGTAACGGTGTAGCGCGAGCAAAAGCGACATCGCGTTTATCGAGCCTGCGCGAATCAGCGCAATGCAAGGATATTCTTCTTCTTGTTAGATTACAAACTCATTTTTTGCCATTACCGCCACCTGTTGTTTAATCATGCATCTTGCGGCTAACGGTTCACTGACGTACGTGGGTTGACACCCATAATATGAATAGACAAGACGTGACGGCAGATTTGGAGGATGGAGAAATAACTAACATTAATTCTCATGCCTTATTTGTCCAAGTTCAATCGTTATTTTCAAGAAAAAGTTCTACATGCAATTTACGTTGGATGTATATTTTGTTCTTGCAATGTTGTAGGCTATTTGTTGCAATTTTGCACTTTTTACAAACAGTCTGATACACTGTAAAAAAATTTGGAGTAGGATTTACTTGAAAAAACCTTGTTAAACTATCTCAGAAAATGCTAGTAAATTTACAAAGATTTGACAAGTAAACATATTTATCAGTAGCTTTAATTAGAAATCTTTAAGTTAAATTTACTTGGAATATGGAATTAAGTAAACTTAACAAAAAACGTAACAAAAAAATAAGCAATTTTAACTCGGCTTGTAAAAGGTTCATTAATACCGATTTCCTTTGCCTTTGTATTACATTTCACTAAAACAATAATCTTGAATTTTATTAGTCATTTATAGTATGTGCTTTACTTAGAACATCTAAGTAGGCCTAATTTATATATATACATCATGTCAGACATTAAGCCTTATGTGAATGCAAACACCTCAATACTTGGTAGACAATACACAATGGCGGTAACATTTGATGGATCGTTTTTGTGTTTGAATGTGTCGTTTTGAGCAAAAAATTTACTAGAAATGTCACAAAATGGCAATTTACTAATACTGACAACAAAAATGATAAAACAGTGTAAATACAGCCGGAAACCAGTGAAAAATGAACCTCATTAATTATTCAAGGTCCAGTGCATGATTTGAACCCCAGTATCAG
This sequence comes from Pimephales promelas, assembly GCF_016745375.1. The sequence goes on along the minus strand of NW_024121788.1, from coordinate 2,322,635 downwards.
AAAAGTTGAGTAATTTTTACTTAATTTTATTTAGTTGATATTTACACTTTCATTTATACTCGCTTGAATTAAGTACTGATATGGAATTTACTTAGTTTTTTAAATTCTTGCCTGAACTAACTTTTTCAAGTAAATTACATTGGGTTTTTTCACTAGTATTTACTTCACCAAAAAATCATTTTTTACAGTGTATATTTGAGTTTAAATATATTTGTTTAAACACTAAATATTTTACTTAAAACATTCCTCAGACACTTATTCAGTTACTTATAATACACGTTGTTCAAAAAGTAGTTTCAATGTAGCTAGCTAATTTTTGATAGTAACTTGTAGTGTAGCTAACTACTTTTCCAAAAGCGTAGCTTGACTGTAGTTTAACTACTTTAACTTAAGAGTAGCTTATCAAACTACTGTTTCAGAGTAGCTCCCCCAACACTGTTGAATACTTATGCAAAGTACTTATTTCAGCTTTTCCTTTTGCAAAATTGTAAAACAAAGAGTGTTGATTGATGTGAAAATGAAGGGTGCGAATACTTTCGCAAGGCACTATATATATAGTTAATTGTTAATGCATACAACAGGAAGTGACACTTATGTTATTCTCATTTCACAATCAAAACAAATCATAGTTGTTCAGACTGAATAGTTTGATCATAACACTCATAAGGTGTTCTTGCACCAAAGGGCCGTAACACTCAACTATGTCACCACCTCTGTGAATGAATGACCGATAGTTAGTGTTATTATTGCGCTCATGACGGTTACGTGCGTGAATAAGTATGCCTTTTCACACCTTAAGAGAATAAGCGGAATAAATTAAGGAGTCTATTGCCCTCTGGGTTAGACATTAGACGTCTTTGCCTCGGACAAGAGGGTGTGAAACGTTAGTGATTAATCTCAACTAGCGGACATGAATGTGTGCGGCCATCCAACCTAACCTTCTCCAGGACACTTCCAGAAACCATGGCTGAATACAGTAGAGCTTGTGTTAGAAAAATGGATTTAGCTTAAGCATGTTTTCTATGTATTTTTAGAATTGATCTGAACCCGTTATGCTGCCGTTAAAGAGAACTTTCCATTTTATATTTGTGCAAACATTATGGGAACATTGCTTTTAAATGTTCAACGTCCTATTTGTTCTTGAACAAGTAACATTTTAAAAAAGTTTGTTGAGTGTCCAACTGAAATGTTTCAGAAAAAAAAAAAAAAACGTTCCATGAAATGTTAAATATTGTTTGTTTGAGAGAAGAGCATGAATCTCTGAATCAGTGTTAGGTGAAAGTCATTCATTACTAATTACATCTGTAGTGTAACAGTGTAATCAGATTACTGTATAATTACTCTCTCTAAAAAGTCATGCATTACTTATTAATTCCTTTCTAAATCCCATATATCAAGCTCTGCCTGTTCAACAATACAAGGATAGACATGGAACTGCTCTATTCATACTTTCAAGTAAATAATATAAATGTGCATCAATTATTCTTGAACTGTAATTAAGGTTACTTTAAAAACATACATTTTAACATTAGACGTTACATTTCAATGTTAAAACCACTTATTTATATAGAATTGTTTTGTAGTTTATATTCTATACACGCTAAAAAATGCTGGGTTGTTTTAACCCAAATTTGGGTCAAATATGGACAAACCCAGCCATTGGGTTACATTTTTTTTTATTACATTTTTAACCCAATGTTTGAGTTTGTCCATATTTGACCCACAATTGGGTTCAAACAACCCAGCATTTTTTAGAGTGTAGTCAGTAATTAAATTACATAATTCAATTACAGAAAAATGAAGAGTAATTTACTTTTTCAAGGGAGTAATTAATTTACTTAGTAATGCATTACACGCAACACTGAACATTCTATTAACATGAGCGTTCTATTAACATTCGAATTACATTGCTGAGCGTTCTATTAACATTCTATTAACATTACTGAGCATTCTATTAACATTCTATTAACATTACTGAGCATTCTATTAACATTCAATCAACATTACTGAGCGTTCTATTAACATTAGCGTTCTATTAACATTACTGAGCGTTCTATTAACATTCTATTAACATTACTGAGCATTCTATTAACATTCTATTAACATGGGCATTCTAATAAAATTCTATTAACATTACTGAGCATTCTATTAACATTCAATCAACATTACTGAGCGTTCTATTAACATTACTGAGCGTTCTATTAACATTCTATTAACATTACTGAGCGTTCTATTAACATTCAATCAACATTACTGAGCGTTCTATTAACATTACTGAGCATTCTATTAACATTCTATTAACATTACTGAGCGTTCTATTAACAGCGTTCTATTAACATTACTTAGCGTCCTATTAACATTCTATTAACATTACTGAGCATTCTATTAACATTACTTAGCGTCCTATTAACATTCTATTAACATTACTGAGCGTTCTATTAACATTCTATTAGCATTACTGACCGTTCTATTAACATTCTATTAACATTACTGAGCGTTCTATTAACATTACTGAGCGTTCTATTAACATTCTATTAACATTACTGAGCATTCTATTAACATTCTATTAACATTACTGAGCATTCTATTAACATTCAATCAACATTACTGAGCGTTCTATTAACATTACTGAGCGTTCTATTAACATTCTATTAACATTACTGAGCGTTCTATTAACATTCTATTAATATTACTGAGCGTTCTATTAACATTCTATTAACATTACTGAGCATTCTATTAACATTCAATCAACATTACTGAGCGTTCTATTAACATTACTGAGCGTTCTATTAACATTCTATTAACATTACTGAGCGTTCTATTAATATTCTATTAACATTACTGAGCGTTCTATTAACATTCTATTAACATTACTGAGCGTTCTATTAACATTCTATTAACATTACTGAGCATTCTATTAACATTCTATTAACATTACTGAGCGTTCTATTAACATTCTATTAACATTACTGGGCATTCTATTAACATTACTGAGTGTTCTATTAACATTCTATCAACATTACTGAGCGTTCTATTAACATTCAATTTACAATACTGAGTGTCATATTAACATTCTATTAACATTACTGAGTGTTATTAACATTCTATTAACATTACTGAGTCTCATATTAACATTCTATTAACATTACTGAGCGTTCTATTAACATTCAATTTACATTACTGAGTGTCATATTAACATTCTATTAACATTACTGAGTGTTATTAACATTCTATTAACATTACTGAGTCTCATATTAACATTCTATTAACATTACTGAGCGTTCTATTAACATTCTATTAACATTACTGAGTGTCATATTAACATTCTATTAACATTACTGAGCATTCTATTAACATTACTGAGCGTTCTATTAACATTACTGAGTGTCATATTAACATTCTATTAACATTACTGAGCGTTCTATTAACATTACTGAGCGTTCTATTAACATTACTGAGCATTCTATTAACATTCTATTAACATTACTGGGCATTCTATTAACATTCTATTAACATTACTGAGCATTCTATTAACATTCAATTAACATTACTGAGCGTTCTATTAACATTACTGAGCATTATATTAACATTCTATAATTAATGTGACTGAGCGTTCTATTAATGTTACTGAGCATTCTTTTAACATTCTATTAATGTTACTGAGCAGTCTATTAACGTTCTATTAATGCTACTGAGCGTTCTATTAACATTCTATTCATGTTACTGAGCGTTCTATTAACGTTCTATTAATGTTACTGAACATTCTATAAACGTTCTATTAATGTTACTGAGCATTCTATTAATGTTACTGAGTATTCTATTAACGTTCTATAAATGTTACTGAGCGTTCTATTAATGTTACTAAGCATTATATTAACATTCTATTAACATTACTGAGCGTTCTATTAACATTCTATTAACATTACTGAGCATTCTATTAACATTCTATTAACATTACTGAGCGTTCTATTAACATTCTATTAACATTACTGAGCGTTCTATTAACATTCTATTAACATTACTGAGCGTTCTATTAACATTACTGAGCGTTCTATTAACATTCTATTAACATTACTGGGCATTCTATTAACATTCTATTAACATTACTGAGCATTCTATTAACATTCTATTAACATTACTGAGCGTTCTATTAACATTCAATTTACAATACTGAGTGTCATATTAACATTCTATTAACATTGAGTGTTATTAACATTCTATTAACATTACTGAGCGTTCTATTAACATTCTATTAACATTACTGAGCGTTCTATTAACATTACTGAGCGTTCTATTAACATTCTATTAACATTACTGAGCGTTCTATTAACATTCTATTAACATTACTGAGCGTTCTATTAACATTCTATTAACATTACTGGGCATTCTATTAACATTCTATTAACATTACTGAGCATTCTATTAACATTCTATTAAATTTACTGAGCGTTCTATTAACATTCAATTTACAATACTGAGTGTCATATTAACATTCTATTAACATTACTGAGTCTCATATTAACATTCTATTAACATTACTGAGCGTTCTATTAACATTCAATTTACATTACTGAGTGTCATATTAACATTCTATTAACATTACTGAGCATTATATTAACATTCTATAATTAATGTGACTGAGCGTTCTATTAATGTTACTGAGCATTCTTTTAACATTCTATTAATGTGACTGAGCGTTCTATTAATGTTACTGAGCATTCTATCAACATTCTATTAATGCTACTGAGCGTTCTATTAACATTCTATTCATGTTACTGAGCGTTCTATTAACGTTCTATTAATGTTACTGAACATTCTATAAACGTTCTATTAATGTTACTGAGTATTCTATTAACGTTCTATAAATGTTACTGAGCATTCTATTAATGTTATTAAGCATTATATTAACATTCTATTAATGTTACTGAGCATTCTATTTATGTTCTAATAATGTCCTGAGCATTCTATTAACGTTCTATTCATGTTACTGAGCATTCTATTAATGAGCATTCTCTTAACATTCTATTAATGTTATTGAGCATTCTATTAATGTTACTGAGCATTATATTAACATTCTATATTAATGTTAATATTACTATTAATGTTGAATAGACGCATGCATTTTTTAAATATAAGATCTGTCAAATGTGACAAAGTTCACTAAACGTTTATTTATATCAGTCGAATGCCACAATATCCGGAGAATTACCAGTGTAATACTGAGATACATGGATGTCCTGTGACCGCAGATCAAATCATCACTGTCATCTGACTGACACCTTGCGCAGTCTGGCATTGTGGCATGACCTCTGACCCCTGCGAGCCCAGCTAGCATCTGTGCGTGTGTGTGTATTTGTGTTCTCAGCACATTCCAGGAGTCCAGTAGCACCAGTGCTACATTTCTAACAACTAGGAGGCAAATGAGCTTCAGGCTTGATGGAGGTGCTGTAGGTTCAGCCTTCAGTTTGTCTCCGCTGACAGCTTTATGTGATCAGGGTGATTCTGGGACGGGTGTCAGGCAGGTAGTGTGTATGACAGCTTAACTGAGTAAATACAGTGATCTGTCTGCCACCTGCCAAACACACTGTAAATCCACTGCGACCCGCTGCGGTGTGTGAGGAAGCTTTGAGCTGTTTCCCTGAACACTCAGCATGTCGACGCTTGTCCTCGCAGAAACTCTCCTGAAACACACAGTTTCTGTGCTTTTTGTCGTGTGTTACAGGCTCTATTTCTTCTCGAGCTGTTGCTTCGGTACATGTGAAATATGCTAGGCATGTGTTAAACAACGCAGCTTTGTGTGCTGACATTTGAGTCGTATACGCTTGAAATCATCTAGTTACATTGATCAATATGAATATGATGAATTGTACGAGGGTGAGTCGAATCTCCTGAAACCTGTGAAGAACATATCCCGATCATTTTCCGTCTATAATCAAAAGGAAAATAATATTTATACTTCCAAAGAAATAATACTTCCAAAGCAGCGGTTCCTTTCCCTTTAAATCACCATTCATTTTGTGTTGGTGTTGGTTATCAATGTTTAAAACCAGTGCTTTGAAATACAAAAAAAGGAGGAAAATGTATTTCTAAGAGGAAGAAGAGACTTCAAATTACTTTTAATTTACCATTAAATGATTTTAATGATTAATAATTTGTATAATATTGACTTGATAAAAGTTGTGTGTTCTGTAATGCTATTTCTGTATGCTAAACCCTTTCTTGAGCAATGAATCAAGAGTAAAATAATAAAATGAACAGCAAATGTTGTCCTTTATGATGTGTAATAATATCAAGACATAAGAAACATTTGTTTACGTAATGAGGAGAATAAGAGAAAATATGCTTGAATATCCTGAAAAAATGTAGACACCACAAAAGGATCTTAAAAATTGCTTTCAATAACCTCTTTAGGGAAAAAATAAAATCCATTTATATTTTTGAAATAAACACAGTTTAACTTCTGAGAGCATTTAGAACATTTATATAAATGTACATTTGCACGATTAATTTCTATGCATTTAATTTCCAAATTAATATCAAATCAAAATGTATATTTTCTGCATAGCAGACAGTATTGTGTTGATAAGTGTTTGTTAGGTTATCCGCTGCTGTTAAGGTAGATCGGCAGACTATATCCTTGGCTGGAATGATTGATTGAACCTTTTGTTTCCATTTCCCCCTGAGGGCAGAGAGTCGGTATATCCATTATTTATGTGTGTGGAGGGCCACCCGCTTGGCCCTTGTGTTCTTCTTGCCTTTATGACATAAACCTCTGCTGAGAGAATGTTTCGACAGAGAGGAAATATAGCAACAGAATCAATCAAACGTAACCTGGTCAGAGGTTGACTCCACACCTCACCCTTATAACTATATGGGAATTCGCTTTCCCCCCGTATATTAACACTCTGAAGAGACCGTAATTATTGAAATTAATGATGGTACACGACTGTAACATATCACAGAACCGTTTCTCTGGGTGTGAGAGTGGAGATGTGCATTGGCAAATACCACTTGCGTTTCTTTGGAAAATGTACAAATCTAGTTATAGAACTGTGTGATATTAAGTTACACTTTCAAAGTGAAATGTCCAGTGAGTGACGGTTAGAGCATTTATCTGGAAACGTTATTGTACGTATAATGGAAGTTCTGAAAAGAAATGAAATATCTGGTAATTGGCGCTAACAGGATAATGCAAACATAGCACCTATAGTCTATAAAGGATTAGTTCACTTCATGTCTTTTCACAGAAGGAAAGACATGAACATCTTGGATGATGTCGGGAGAGTAAACGATCAGGAAACTTTCATTCTGAAGTGAACTACTAAGTGTTTATTTTAAAAATGTGTTGGTTATATGTTCAAATAATTGATATCTGTGATAGAAAATCACTATGTATTAAGGCAAGGTGCCATTTTTTTTCATTTTAAAGAAAACCAAACCCTCGTCTATAATTTTAATAAATATTGTTTTTAATAATTTAAGTTTTTAAGCAATTATATACACAATGGGCCAAACAAAACTGAGAAAAAAAAATGGTTTAAAATAACTGTAACAGGAATGAACACTTGATAACAGGAATGAACACTTGATAACAGGAATGGACACTTGGTAACAGGAATGAACACTGAGTAACAGGAATGAACATTGGGTAAAAGGAATGAGCATTGGGTAACGAATGAACACTTGGTAACAGGACTGAACACTTGGTAACAGGACTGAACACTTGGTAACAGGAATAGAGCATCACAGTCCCGCCCACAGCCGGTGCCAGAAGTAAAAATTCAATACAATTTCTCCATTGACAGTTGGGATATAAGCCATAAAAACGTAACCATACATGGTAGACTTACAAACCAGCTACGGCTGTAACAAGTGATTGTATATGCTCATATAAACGCCAAAAGTTCATGGGGCACTAACATTGTTTTAGGATAAATCCCTTTTATTCGCTATGTATTGGATAAGTACTTCATTACCCACAATCCTGAACAATCCCACAATCCCACTGTGATGCATCTGATTGGTGGAAGTCGTGTAACGTGTCTGAAACCCTGTGAAGGTGCGTGAAGACTGAAGATCGCGTTATGACATAGGGCTAAGTTCATTGGACGCACCACAGATACGCCCCCTCGCCATTGGATGTGCAGTAGCCACAGCTTAGCCTATGAGCGAGCCTGATGCTCAATGTTTTAGCATGTGCATAAGCTTCAGTAAATCGAGAGAAAAGGAGTTTCTCTGCACATTCACTATATAAAATTCACTGGAGGACAAAGTTCATGCGGCCGTCGTCAGATTTGGAAGTCACTCAAAAGGCTCTTTCACGGTAGCTTTCAGACGTCTTCAGTGAGGCGCGGTGGTTTATGGGAGGAGTAGTTTATTTGCTCGGAAATTAAAATATGTACACAGGCTTGTACCTTTGACTTTTTTTGGATTTTCTCTTCGTTTTTTAACTCGAAATGATGTGTTGCATGCTTATGAGTTCAGCCCTAGCTGATTATCCTCAGACATGCTCTAATAGTCTTTAGATATGGATTTTATAAAATGTCAGTGGGAGAAATGAATTGGAAATTTACTTACGGCACCAGCGTTCTCTCGGGCTGTGGGCGGGACTGTGATGCTCTATAGACACTTGGTAACAGGGGTGAACATTGGGTAACAGGAATGAACACTTGGTAACATGCGTGAACATTTGGTAACAGGAATAAACATTTGGTTACAGGAATAAACATTGGGTAACAGAAATGAACACTTGGGTAAAAAGAATTAACATTGGGTAACAGGAATGGACATTTGGTAACAGGAATAAACATTGGGTAACAGAAATGAACACTTGGGTAAAAAGAATTAACATTGGGTAACAGGAATGGACATTTGGTAACAGGAATGAACATTGGGTAACAATAATGAACATTGGGTATAAGGAATCAACACTTGGCTAACAAGAATGAACATTGGTAACAAGAATGAACATTTGGTAACAGGAATGAACATTGGGTAACAAGAATGAACATTGGGTAACATGAATGGACATTGGGTAACAAAAATGAACACTTGGGAACAGGAATGGACACTTGGTGAAGGGAATGAACATTGGGTTACAGGAATGAACATTGGGCAACAGGAATGAACACTGGGTAACAAGAATGAACATTTGGGTAACAGGAATGAACATTGGGTAACAAGAATGAAAACTGGGTAACAGGAATGAACATCTGGGTAACAGGAATGAACATCTGGGTAACAAGAATGAACATTGGGTAACAGGAATGAACATTGGGTAGCAGGAATGAACACTTGGGAACAGGAATGAAAATTGGGTAACAGGAATGAGTGGCTGTGTGTGTATGAGATTCTGTGTTGAAGTGATGTACTCTGTGCTAGAACTTCACAGAGAAGGAGGTGGAAAGAGAAAGGAGAGAGAGGAGAAGACAGTGGGAAGTTACAACAAAATGGGGGAAAAGAGAGGGTTGCAGGTCTCTCTCGCTCCTTCGCCTGCAGGATGCCATGGGTGGGTGTTTCTGGCACCTGGGTTTTCTCCATCTTCTACAAAATATAAGAAAATTGAAGACAAACATTCAAGTCACTTTGTGATAGACTGTCTCCCTGGAAGTATGGTATTCACATTGTAAAAATAATACTAACGTCTACAATTTAGGTAATTCCAACCAACTCATAATTCAGGTGAATAGTATTATATCAAATAATATTTACTGCATTAAATCAACAAAACAGAGGACTCTACTCCTGTTATTGTTTATATAAGTAACGGGACTGAAAGACTTTAAACGGAACTTTAATAGGATTGAGTTTTTAAGCAAAACATTATCAAATACATGACATATAGCCACATAGCATACATGCTAATAGCATGAGGACACAAAAGTGTTACCACACATGAGTTACCAAAAGTTAATATGTTTTAAATAAATAAATAGCATCTAAAAAATAATTAAGGTCACAGGACAGTAGGTTTGAAATTGACCTTTCTAAGTCATAGTAACAATTTTATAAAATCTACACAAATCAAAATGAGAGGACTTACTTGTGGTCTTCCCATTGCCTTCAGAAGATCCAGATGATGCAGTTTCTTGTTTGCACGACATCAATAAATCCTTATCTTGAGCAAAATAAGCAAGCTGACATTCTGTGTATTTTATTTAGATTACATACAAATGTAATTTACGTCTTTTAGTTTGTCAAGAGATTTAAAGTGTCGTTTTTAAAGAATGCGCATGTGTGAACGAGCTTTAGTACATAACGACCTTATAATTTATAGCAAAACATCTAGCATTAATTAAATCTCAAAGATTCATCAAAAGAAGTTATTACTCTGCCACTTATGTGACATCATTAATCAACAGGGTTGAACGACCAATTTGCGACAGTACGGTTTCAGGAAATAGTCGTGACTAGCTAGTTGATTCCTTTAACGATGCATTGCACTATGGGAGTAAAGCAGCGAGTTACAGCGCTGTAGGCAAACACATGCGGCAAACGCTGCTTATGTGATGCAAACATCCACTGTATTATGACAAGTTACTTTTGAGGTCGTGACATAGTAGTGTGCAAGAAACCGTGCAAAAATAAGTCTTTATTGATCGATACCCAGACAGCAAACTGACATTGAATCAACGTGGAAACGACGTCTCTCATGACATTGAAACAACGTTGATTTTGCTCATCGAATTAACGTTGAACCAACGTCAGACGCGGCATTCTTCAAAGCTAAATGAAAATCGAAAATTGGTTTGCTTTCATAACGTTGAAACAACGCGTTGATTTCAAGTTGATTTTCCGTTAGTTTTGAAAGAATGACGCGCCTGACGTTGGTTCAACGTTAATTCGATGTCGGATCAACGTTGTTTCAATGTCATATTTCCACGTTGATTCAATGTCAGTTTGCTATCTGGGTAATCTGCACCTGTAATCATAATTTGTGTGAAAAGGAATACACTTTGGTGCCACTAGTTTTTGAGTGGAAAACTACAGTGAACTGATTATATACGTTTTTGGAATTTTGCAAAAAATGTAGTTAGAGTCTGTTTTTTTTTTTTTTTTTGTCACAATGTAGAAACACTTTATTTAAAGTTTGTTAGAGGAAAGAACGAAATACATATTGACCTTTCAGATTCTGTAGATCTGTTTTGAGCGACATTTGTGTCATACGCTGTATCTAATTCCAGAAGCTGTGCCCTACGGAGGTCTTGTCGACTGCAGATTTAAGAAAAGTAACCAATACGTCGCAAAGTAACTCGTTTAAGCTGCAGATGCCGTCTTGTTTAAGAAAAGTAACCAATATGTTGCAAAGTAAAAATAGGAATAACATTTTGTTTTTTAAATGAGACAACCTCGATGACGTATGCGGCCAGCAAATGTGACCTCTGAAGGGCGCAGACTGAAATGAGATACAGCTAAAGTCAGATTTGCTGGGGTTTGCTCATTTGTTTTAGGCACCTGTCTGACAGACACATGTGTTAATTGAGAGTGAGCGTGTGTTCCCGTCATCAGATGAACTCGGTCTTTCATGCGCCGAGAGCATGGATTGATGCGGCGGCATTGCGCATGTGTGTGGAGCGAGGCTGTCTCGTCACTCTGACAGTTTTGACAGTTCTCCCGCAGAGATGTTGATGCCAGGAACGTCAAACTAATATTGCGCCATGATTGGCACTCCACAAATACAAACAAGCTCATGTGATGATATTCTTTGTAATTGCTGTGTGCAGAGAAACAAGGATAAGCAATTTGAGTTGTCAGCCGTAATAAGGCCGTTTATAATGGACTGAAGCCTCTTCAGAGAGAGAGAGAGAGATGCCAAGCACAATAAAACTGTGAAGTTTATCTGTGAGACTTTCTGTGAAGAATGACACATTACAAAACACAGGGGGTGCTGTGCTGTAATTACAAACATAAAACCTAAAGTAAACTTATTCCTAGTGTATGTGTACAGCTGAACATATAACCTTTTGAAGTATGTGTCAGTTGATAGTAGCCCCTTTCGCACATACAGTTTCTACTGGTAAATTACTAATAATTTCTTCACTTTTAGATCATGTGTGAAATCAGTTCTGCCAATATACCAGTAAGGGAAGTTATAACATTACAAGTAAATTACCGGTAATGTGCTCTGTGTGAACACAGAATGAATATTACCATACGAAGTCAGAACGTGCTGACCGTTGTGCCACATCTCGTAGCTTTTTCAACGTGTCGCTCTCGAGACCCAGCTTTTTTTTCCATTCATAAGCACTGCAGCTCTGCAGTTGGAGATGTGCGTCTCGTGTTTTTTAAGAGCAAAAGTGCTTTCTGTTTGACCATCCCTTATGCCTATTACCTAGACTTCAAAAAATATTGTCAGTCAACATATTGAAACCAAAGCTCTTCTAAAGACAACGGCGCAGCTTTTAAAGATAATTTTCCGACTGCTGCAGCCCGTTCTCATCCCAAGACGTCATCTAACTGACGCTTTTGACCATACGTCAACATCCGACGATTTAACGTCAGTTAGATGACGCTATCTAATCCTAACCCTACCCCAGACCTAAACCTACCCTTGTCATCAAACTGACAATAAAGGTAAAGCGTCAATTGGATGACGCCCTAGGATCGTCATCTAAATGACGTTAAACGTCGGATGTTGACGTATGGTCAAAAGTGTCAGTCACGCCGCTTTCCGACCGGAGGGACTTTTGCAGTTCCTAGAACCTAACGTTCCTATAACCCTTTTTTTCTCGTGTTCCGACCGGACTAAATTGGGGATTTTTTAGTCCCTCAGACCGTAGTTCCTATAACTCTTTCAGTACCTAGTCTAGAGCGAGGACTTTTTAGTTCCCTTTCCCTAGGTCTACGTTGATTGGTTCAACTTATAAGTCATGCCCACTGTCAACACGGAACTTGTAGCGCGCTGTCTGCCATACGCTGTGTGTTTTTGCAAAACATTACAACGAGGATTAAGACAAACATAACGCATTCAACCAGCTGATTGCTAATAATAGGTAAACGTACCCGTCGTTTTGTTTGCCTCCTGCGCTCTGCTCTTGTATCTTCTTCCATCATATTATTTAACATCATATTACGCTGGAGCCTTCGTCTTCTGTGTTTCTCTGTACAGAACTCAAGCATAATCTTTAAACGCCGCCGTTCGTTCTCCGTTATTAAGGTCCCGGCAAGGCAGAACAGGAACATTCCAATAGCCTCCTCCATGCTAGTGTGTTGTTGATGTATGTGGCCGCGCTACGTCTAGTGATGACGCTATAAAGACCATCGCCGTGCTTGCGTTACCCCTCCTACCAGTTCCTATAGCCACTTGGCCAGTGCGAACGCAAGCAGCAAAACCGAGTTTGGGGGAGAGTAGTTCTTAGAACGGTTTAGAAGTGGACAGTTCCTATAACTAAATTCCTGTAACTACTTGGTCGGAAAGCGGCTTTAGATGAAGTCTTGGTATAAAAATGACTACTGACATCATCAAACGGCAGCAGTGGCTCAGTGGTTCATGTAGGTTGTCTACAAACCAGAAGGTTGGTGTTTCAGTCCCGGTTCCAAGTGTCAAGGTGTTCATGAGCAAGACAACTAACCCCAGATGCTCCCGACGAGCTGGAGGGCGCATTTCATGGCTGACACCGCCGTCGGTGTATGAATGAGTGAGGAAATGGGTGAATGTGCAGATTGCAGAGTATTTTTGGTTTGTAAATTAGGCTGTACACTCTAATGTATGCGTAAAAACTGATTTTGGTCTGCAACTGACATTGGTCTGCAAAATTTCACTAAAGAAAGTCACTGAGATTTTTGTGTGAGGGTGAAAAGGTTCCCAATGCAGATTTCACTCATTTTCAACTTGGTGACTTGAATTCACCACACTGACCAACAGAAAGCTCCTTGGTTTGAAAGTTACTTCACTGTGAGCTTTATACTATACTACGCTATGATATTTTTGGCCATGAAATAAAAAAATAAAAAAATCCCCTGAAATATTGTTAATGTATCCGCACCTTAGGAATTAATTGCGGTGTTCATTAAACTGAACCCTGGTGCGATTGCTCTGTGTGACGGAGGGATTCCTGCCGCTGTTTTGACTCCTTTACATATTTTATAAGCTCTTCACGAGTTCTCAGCTGGTAAAAATACCATCATATGTAGGCTACGCTCAAACAATGAGCGCATTTAGCCCAGAACACAACATTGGTTTGGATGTTCGACCAAATCAGGTTGTGATCATATCCTTATGCCTTTAGGTTCGATAACATCGATGTTAAAATGCCAATGTGAACGCCAAGCAGACCAGGACTATTTATTTATTTTTTGGTCTGGACCAATCAAACCAAGCGAATCGCACTACGAGTGTGAACAGACCGAAAAAATACTACAGTGTTTCAGTGCCTGATTGACTACACGCACAAACGACTCACAAAATAAGTACATGCATTAATTCCAGAGAATATTTTGTTAATTGTCACTATTGTTGAGGTTCATATGCTTACGTATTCTTGATGTCTATGTGAGTCAGCATGATACATTAAAGTTTTTTAAAGTCTGATTGTCACAACAATTGATCTTATACTGTAGAACCACACGTCGTGTCAGTTGACAGACGAATTAGGATCTTGCTAAAGAGACCAATCCACTTCTAGTGTAACTAAACGAGCCAATGAATGCATGTGGGTTTTGCATCTGACGCTCCAGCCTGTAGCGCAGGTATAAACACAGAAGCGGATGCATTGCATATTTGCATATTTCGCTTTAGAGCTGAGCGGTTCTACTGTTGTCTGCTCTGCAATCGTCTTTGAATGTGTGATTTGAGCCTACTGTTCTGTGGGAACACTGTTAGAAAAAGAGGTACAATGCAGATCTATTTTTGTTAGGGGTGGCACGGTACATGAAAAACACCCGAACCGTTCGGTTCGCTTGTCTCGGTTCGGAGCGTGTGTGCGTCTCACGGTTCGACGCATGCGCCTCGTGCCCGTATGTGACGTGTGTTTTCTTTCGCGCGACATAAGCTTGTTCGACTTGGACCGGCGCTGCACAGAGCGACCGGTGAATAACAACAAACTAGCCCGAGAGCGACGGCTCCGTCACTCACTTTTGCGGTATTTGATGTCATTACCGATCGCTCTGTGCAGCGCCGGTTCAAGTTAGTAAACAAGCCAGTAAAAGTGGAGTATGGAGCGCGGTCACGTCACGCGGAGAAATGGCAAGTGGGAGAGATGAGGGAGTTGGAGGATGCGCCAGCGTCGTATAAGTCTATGCTATAAGTCCGGTGTGTAGGAACATTTTGGATTTCATGTTATGATATTTTAATATAACGCTACAGTGGCACTTTATGTTTAGATAAGAGCTTCAGTCATACGTTTCCAAATCCTGCACTTTAATTTTAAGTGGGACTCTCTGGGAATAGAAGCATTGTTGATACTGTCTTTTGTGTTGAGGTTGAACTTATGTTTCACTTTATGTTTATGGCCTTTGCTATTGCTATAGCCAAACTAATTATAGGCAATGAGGTTTCATGTATATTGACTTATTCATAAAAGACAGTGTTTTAATAGTTCCTCTTTTTTTCTTTTAAAAGATAGAATTTTTGTAAGAGCTACAAAAGTTGGCAGTTGATAAATGCAAGTTTATTTCTTGTGTAAATAAGATTTGTGTGATAAAAATGCACAAGTTCTTGTAGATATAGTGTGATACACATTCTCCTTTTTTTGCCAAATAAACGAAAAGCATGTCAATGTCTTCTCTCTTGCTGTATCAAAATCTCACCTATAGCTTTCCTCTGAGATAGTCCCAAAATGTGCTTAAAGTCAAAGAGTCAAATTCAGTTTGTGCATGATTGCATGAATATCATTTTTTTTATACTGTATCCTAAAGTGTGGATAATTAAGCTATAGATCACATGCTGAAGTACATTTCTGGAGTGTTAAAGATTAAAAGAAAAAAATAACAAGAACCGTATAGAACCGAAAACCGTGACCCTAAAACCGTGATACAAACCGAACCGTCGGTTTCGTGAACCGTGCCACCCCTAATTTTTGTTCCCTAAGGTACAAACTTTATATATGTACCCTTTAAGGTGTTGTACCCTTGTGTTGCCGCGACTGCGAAGAGTGTGAGAGAACGAGTCTGACCAAGAGTTGACCACTACGCTTTCCCAAGGTGCCATGAGCATCGCTCGAGTGGAACCCTTCCCTGTGTCCCAATCCCTTAAAACTGGTTGATTGGTTACTTGGAGTCTGCTGGTTCTCAGCGCCCCACCAAAGTGTTTTCCTTTCCGGAAGTGCATGAAAAAGTTACCAGATCATGGACTGCACCTTTAACTCCCCAAAACTGGTCTGGTCCTCGCTCTAAGGGCGACGAAAGTCATTGCACGCTCCCTGGGTCAGGCGATGTCTACTCTGGTAGTCCAGGGAAGCCATCTCTTGCTGAACCAGGCTGATATGCTCGCCGTCGAAAACTTCGCCCAGCAGTTCTCGGCCGCCCAGAAGCAGACAGAGATGATAAAACACATCTTGCCCCAATGACCAGCTCCTGGCTGCACTTTTCCTTTGTCTGCTTGTTGCCGAGGGCGCCCATCTCCACCCTGTTTAGCCTTGGCAGGAGCCTCCACCAAGGGAACAGCAAGGGGCCTGCCGCAGGAGATGGAGGGAGCTGCTCTTCGGGAGATGATGAATGCTGGAAGAGGACCGGGTGGAGAAGAATGTGACCAAACCTTCTTACGCACCCTCTGCCCAACCGTGGAGTCAGACTGAGCAATTGAGCCGGTTTCTCCAGCCGATATGAAGGCTGTACCGGACACATAGTTGTCTAGATGTCTAGATTCCCCTCGACACAGACCATTTCTACACTTTGGGTTAGAAGGAGGGGGATATATGTACAAAGTTCTCCCCTTCGGTCTGTCCCTGTCTTTATGATGGTCGCAGAGGCAGCCATTGTTGCCCTGAGAGAATGTGGTGTTCGCATTCTCAACTACTTCGATGACTGGCTCATACTCGCCCACTCGCGGAAGAAGTTGTGTGAACACAGGGACATGGTGCTCTGTCATCTCAGCCTGTTGGAGCTTCAGGTCAACTGGGACAAGGGCAAACTCTCCCCTGTGCAGAGGATCTCTTATCTCGGTATGGAGATACTCGCTCAACCAGACAGTGCGCCTCACAGAGGATCGTGTCTAGTCTGTGTCGAATTGCTTCAATTCGTTCACAGGCACGACAGCGGCCCCACTGAAATCGTTTCAGAGGCCCCTGGGGCATATAACAGCCGCAACCACAGTAATAGAGCCACAGCAATGGGGTTGGTTCATTCAGATTGGCATGACAAAGCAACACGTACCAGTTTTCCATTCCCGCACTGTTGCCAAACCTTCAGCCTGTCATCAAATCAAAAGTAAATAAGAAAAGTGATGAGGAATGAAAACACAAACATCCACGTCTTTTCACTCATCGTTTCTGCGGATGAAGTTGAGTTTGTGAGTCGAAGGTTGATCCAGCATTGATCTCCTCCAGAATTACAGTAACTGCTCTTTTTCTCTCTTCGCGAGAGTGCAGTTTTCCAGTGTCATTCCATTCCCTGGAGCCCAGTTCTGATAGCACACGATCTCTCCGCTCAACCAGAGCTACATGTTCATGCTGCAGTAGTTGTGTAAACCCAACCACACTGCCTCAGTAGAAGCCTGTTTAACCACGTTCATCACACAACACCGCATCTGGACTGAATGAACCGAGACCAGATCCGTATGGTTCTGTCTGCAACATCTCAGATCTTCAGGCCACGTCAGAATCTCAGTGATCAGAATCAGTTAATCTGGACACAAAACTAAAGAGAGTCTGATCAAAAACAACATGCAGAAAAAAACACTGTGGAGGAATCTGTCCTGTCAGACATGTAGCGTGAACTTGAAGGTATCTGGAGGTAATGGGTGGGTTGTGTGTTTTGTGAGGATCTTCCCACCTTCATAACACACAAAAGGAAACAGGTCACTCCCAGGGATGTCACCACATTATCCCTGACATGTCTGACTGGCCAGTGTACAGTTTTCACCAGCTGCCTCCAGCATTATTAGGTTCACCAGGAGCCCAGTCTCTGAATGAAGAGTGACTCTGATCTGACCACTGCCACGAGTCTCTGAACAGACCCATCCAGACATCACCAGATATGTGACTATCACTGATGAACTTCTGAACCTGTTGATTCTCATTCTGGTTCCTCACACTGACCAGATCAATGTGATTCTGTCTGCAGTGTCTCTGAGCGTCTCTCCAGTCCTTCGTCTGATTGACAAAGACGAGTCCAAGTTTTCATAAATCAGGTTGGTCATTATTCTCATGCTGTTCTATGGGTTGGGTTGGATGTGAATAAGAGCACTTATTCTTATAATAAGAACTTTTTCTTTTTCTTACTTCATTTGTCTGTTTTTGTTGGTCATCAGTGCTGTAATTCTTTGTAAACATGTTCGTTTGAATGTGAGATATAAATCCCTTTATTAAATGGCATATTTTTGTAATACGGGTAACAAGTGAACACATTAAAATTACACAGACAAGACCAGAACTGGTCTATTTATGTAAAAATGTTGCATTCATTAATGCACTACAAATAATGTTGGTCAAAACAAAGGTTGGATTTTTTTTAAATTTGTAATTCCCAATATACATTTTGCTGAAAAAAATATAATTCTAGGCTCTTTAATAGTAGATTCCCACAGTTATCAACAACAAAAGGTCAACATGAGTTTAATATCAGTTTAATTTGTATATAGCAGTTGAAAGCGGACAAATATCCACAGTCTCTCCTATATGTACAACTATATTAAAGTAGAATAATTTAGGTTGGCACTCAATTTTGTACAGAATATGGTGCATCTTTTTATAAATGAACGTTTGCTGTCATTGTAGGGAGCTGCACTTACTGTTGAGCGCTTTGGTGGCCATTGGGTCTTTGAAAGTGCTATACAAATGCAGTCCTTTTACCAATTTAACATTTACATGGCTAGTCATAACATTTTTTATTTCTCATAAAAGCACACCAGCAGAGCTCTGCCATCAGGTTGTCCAGGTCCCCTGTTCAGATAGAGAGCAGGTTCACCTAAAGACCACTGCCATTTATCACGACCTGTCTTCTGCTGCACAATCCAGGCAGAACGAACACCTTCATCTTTCACACTCTTCTTCAGCTTTTTCATTTCATTCATGTTGTCAATGGTGGCCAGATCTGTGTATTTCTCTCTGCAGTATCTCTGAGCTTCGTTCCAGCTCTTCCTCACGTTTATGGAGTGATACTGACACTGATCACATTCAAATACGGAGCAAAAGGTATGCTTTCAGGCTTTTCATAACAGGGTCGAACCTGATCAAACTATAAACCATAAATAAAACAACAAACACACTCACCAATGAGAAGAAGAATGACATATAGAGTTTGGTCCATTTCTGTGAAAAGAATACACATTGAAAACATTCTCATATTCATCTATTTGCTATTGCTGGTGGTTATTGATGTTGCTATTGGTATTGGTTATTGCTGCTGCTGCTGCTGCTGTTGTTGTTTATTGATGCTGCTGCTGTTGGTTATTGCTGCTGCTTCTGTTAGTTATTGATGTTGTTGCTGCTGTTGGTGTTGTTTATTGATGCTGCTGCTGCTGCTGTTGGTTATTGATGCTGCTGCTGCTGTTGGTTATTGATGATGCTGCTGCTGTTGGTTTAGTAATGCTGCTGCTGTTGGTTATTGATGCTGCTGTTGTTGGTTATTGATGCTGCTGTTGGTTATTGATGCTGCTATTGGGGTTGGTTATTGATGCTGATGCTGCTGTTGGTTATTAATGCTGCTGCTGTTGGTTATTGATGCTGCTGTTGTTGGTTATTGATGCTGCTGTTGGTTATTGATGCTGCTGCTGCTGTTGGTTATTGATGCTGCTGCTGCTGTTGGTTATTGATGCTGTTGCTGGTGGTTATTGATGCTGTGGCTGCTGTTGGTTATTGATGCTGCCAGTGGTGTTGGTTATTGATGCTGCTATTGCTGTAGTTTATTGATGCTGCTATTAGTATTGTTTATTGATGCTGCTGCTGCGGTTGGTTATTGCTGCTGCTGTTGTTTATTGATGCTGCTGCTGTTGGTTATTAATGTTGCTGTTGGTTATTGCTGCTGCTTCTGTTAGTTATTGATGTTGTTGCTGCTGTTGGTGTTGTTTATTGATGCTGCTGCTGCTGCTGTTGGTTATTGATGCTGCTGCTGCTGTTGGTTATTGATGATGCTGCTGCTGTTGGTTTAGTAATGCTGCTGCTGTTGGTTATTGATGCTGCTGTTGTTGGTTATTGATGCTGCTGTTGGTTATTGATGCTGCTATTGGGGTTGGTTATTGATGCTGATGCTGCTGTTGGTTATTAATGCTGCTGCTGTTGGTTATTGATGCTGCTGTTGTTGGTTATTGATGCTGCTGTTGGTTATTGATGCTGCTGCTGCTGTTGGTTATTGATGCTGCTGCTGCTGTTGGTTATTGATGCTGTTGCTGGTGGTTATTGATGCTGTGGCTGCTGTTGGTTATTGATGCTGCCAGTGGTGTTGGTTATTGATGCTGCTATTGCTGTAGTTTATTGATGCTGCTATTAGTATTGTTTATTGATGCTGCTGCTGCGGTTGGTTATTGCTGCTGCTGTTGTTTATTGATGCTGCTGCTGTTGGTTATTAATGTTGCTGTTGGTTATTGCTGCTGCTTCTGTTAGTTATTGATGCTGCTGCTGCTGTTGTTTATTGATGGTGCTGCTGTTGGTGTTGGTTATTCATGCTGCTGCTGTTGGTTATTGATGCTGCTGTTGGTGTTGGTTATTGATGCTGCTGCTGCTGTTGGTTATTGATGCTGCTTCTGTTAGTTATTGATGTTGCTGCTGCTGCTGTTAGTTATTGATGCTGCTGCTGCTGCTGTTGGTTATTGATCCTGCTATTTGGGTTGGTTATTGATGCTGCTGCTGCTGCTGCTGCTGGTGGTTATTAATCCTGCTTTTGGGGTTCGTTATTGATGCTGCAAAAGGTATGCTTTCAGGCTTTTCATAAGAGGGTCGAACCTGATCAAACTATAAACCATAAATAAAACAACACACTCACCAATGAGAAGAAGAATGACATATAGAGTTTGGTCCATTTCTGTGAAAAGAATACACATTGAAAAACATTCTCATATTCATCTATTTGCTATTGCTGGTGGTTATTGATGTTGCTATTGGTTTTGGTTATTGCTGCTGCTGCTGTTGTTGTTTATTGATGCTGCTGCTGTTGGTTATTGCTGCTGCTTCTGTTAGTTATTGATGTTGCTGCTGTTGGTGTTGTTTATTGATGCTGCTGCTGCTGCTGTTGGTTATTGATGCTGCTGCTGCTGTTGGTTTAGTAATGCTGCTGCTGTTGGTTATTGATGCTGCTGTTGTTGGTTATTGATGCTGCTGTTGGTTATTGATGCTGCTATTGGGGTTGGTTATTGATGCTGATGCTGCTGTTGGTTATTAATGCTGCTGCTGTTGGTTATTGATGCTGCTGTTGTTGGTTATTGATGCTGCTGTTGGTTATTGATGCTGCTGCTGCTGTTGGTTATTGATGCTGCTGCTGCTGTTGGTTATTGATGCTGTTGCTGGTGGTTATTGATGCTGTGGCTGCTGTTGGTTATTGATGCTGCCAGTGGTGTTGGTTATTGATGCTGCTATTGCTGTAGTTTATTGATGCTGCTATTAGTATTGTTTATTGATGCTGCTGCTGCTGTTGTTTATTGATGCTGCTGCTGTTGGTTATTAATGTTGCTGTTGGTTATTGCTGCTGCTTCTGTTAGTTATTGATGATGCTGCTGCTGCTGTTGTTTATTGATGGTGCTGCTGTTGGTGTTGGTTATTCATGCTGCTGCTGTTGGTTATTGATGCTGCTGTTGGTGTTGGTTATTGATGCTGCTGCTGCTGTTGGTTATTGATGCTGCTGCTGTTGGTTATTGATGCTGCTTCTGTTAGTTATTGATGTTGCTGCTGCTGCTGTTAGTTGTTGATGCTGCTGCTGCTGCTGCTGCTGTTGGTTATTGATCCTGCTATTTGGGTTGGTTATTGATGCTGCTGCTGCTGCTGCTGGTGGTTATTAATCCTGCTTTTGGGGTTCGTTATTGATGCTGCAAAAGGTATGCTTTCAGGCTTTTCATAACAGGGTCGAACCTGATCAAACTATAAACCATAAATAAAACAACACACTCACCAATGAGAAGAAGAATGACATATAGAGTTTGGTCCATTTCTGTGAAAAGAATACACATTGAAAAACATTCTCATATTCATCTATTTGCTATTGCTGGTGGTTATTGATGTTGCTATTGGTTTTGGTTATTGCTGCTGCTGCTGCTGCTGCTGTTGTTGTTTATTGATGCTGCTGCTGTTGGTTATTGCTGCTGCTTCTGTTAGTTATTGATGTTGCTGCTGTTGGTCTTGTTTATTGATGCTGCTGATGCTGCTGTTGGTTATTGGTTATTACAACCCGAATTCCAGAAAAGTTGGGACGTTTTTTAAATTTGAATAAAATTAAAACTATACGACTTTCAAATCACATGAGCCAATATTTTATTCACAATAGAACATAGATAACATAACAAATGTTTAAACGGAGAAATTGTACACTTTTATCCACTAAATGAGCTCATTTCAAATTTGATGCCTGCTACATGTCTCAAAATAGTTGGGACGGGGACACGTTTACCATGGTGCAACATCTCCTCTTCTTTTCAAAACAGTATGAAGACGTCTGGGCATCGAGTTTATGAGTGTCTGGAGTTTTGGTGTTGGAATTTGGTCCCATTCTTGCCTTATATAGGTTTCCAGCTGCTGAAGTGTTCGTGGTCGCCTTTGACGCATTTTTCGTTTAATGATGCGCCAAATGTTCTCTATAGGTGAAAGATCTGGACTGCAGGCAAGGCCAATTCAGAACCCGGACTCTTCTACGACGAAGCCATGCTGTTGTAATATCTGCAGTATGTGGTTTTGCATTGTCCTGCTGAAATACACAAGGCCTTCCCTGAAATAGACGTTGTCTGGAGGGAGCATATGTTGCTCTAAAACCTTTATATAGCTTTCAGCATTCATAGTGCCTCCCAAAACATGCAAGCTGCCCATACCGTATGCACTTATGCACCCCCATACCATCAGAGATGCTGGCTTTTGAACTGAACGCTGATAACACGATGGAAGGTCTCCCTCTTCTTTTGTCCGGAGGACACGGCGTCCGTGATTTCCAACAAAAATGTCAAATTTGGACTCGTTTGACCATAGAATACTTTTCCACTTTGAAATAGTCCATTTTAAATGAGCCTTGGCCCACAGGACACGACGGCGCTTCTGGACCATGTTCACATATGGCTTCCTTTTTGCATGATAGAGCTTTAGTTGGCATCTGGAGATGGCACGGCGGATTGTGTTTACCGACAGTGGTTTCTGGAAGTATTCCTGGGCCTATTTAGTAATATCATTCACACAATCATGCCGATGAGTGATGCAGTGTAGTCTGAGGGCCCGAAGACCACGGGCATCCAATAAAGGTCTTCGCCTTTGTCCCTTACGCACAGAGATTTCTCCAGTTTCTCTGAATCTTTTGATGATGTTGTGCACTGTAGATGATGAGATTTGCAAAGCCTTTGCAATTTGATGTTGAGGAACACTGTTTTTAAAGTGTTCCACAATCTTTTACGCACTCTTTCACAGATTGGAGAGCCTCTGCCCATCTTTACTTCTGAGAGACTCTACCTCTCTAAGACATCCCTTTAATCATGTTACAGACCTGATATCAACTTAATTAGTTGCTATAGATGTTCTCCCACCTGAATCCTTTCTAAATTTCTTGCTTTTTCAACCATTTGTTGTCCCCGTCCCAACTATTTGAGACCTGTAGCAGGCATCAAATTTGAAATGAGCTCATTTAGTGGACTAAAGTGTAAAATTTCTCCATTTAAACATTTGTTATATTATATATGTTCTATTGTGAATAAAATATTTGCTCATGTGATTTGAAAGTCGTATAGTTTTCATTTTATTCAAATTTAAAAAACGTCCCAACTTTTCTGGAATTCGGGTTGTATACTGGTGGTTATTGATCCTGCTATTGGGGTTGGTTATTGATGCTGATGCTGCTGTTGGTTAATAATGCTGCTGCTGTTGGTTATTGATGCTGCTGTTGTTGGTTATTGATGCTGCAGTTGGTTATTGATGCTGCTCCTGCTGTTGGTTATTGATGCTGCTGCTGCTGTTGGTTATTGATGCTGTTGCTGGTGGCTATTGATGCTGTGGCTGCTGTTGGTTATTGATGCTGCCAGTGGTGTTGGTTATTGATGCTGCTATTGCTGTAGTTTATTGATGCTGCTATTGGTATTGTTTATTGATGCTGCTGCTGCGGTTGGTTATTGCTGCTGCTGTTGTTTATTGATGCTGCTGCTGTTGGTGTTGGTTATTAATGTTACTGTTGGTTATTGCTTCTGTTAGTTATTGATGCTGCTGCTGCTGTTGTTTATTGATGGTGCTGCTGTTGGTGTTGGTTATTGATGCTGCTGCTGTTGGTTATTGATGCTGCTGTTGGCGTTGGTTATTGATGCTGCTGCTGTTGGTTATTGATGCTGCTTCTGTTAGTTATTGATGTTGCTGCTGCTGCTGTTGGATATTGATGCTGCTGCTGCTGGTTATTGATGCTGCTGCTGTTGGTTATCGATGCTGATGCTGCTGCTGTTGGTTATTGATCCTGCTATTTGGGTTGGTTATTGATGCTGCTGCTGCTGCTGGTGGTTATTGATCCTGCTTTTGGGGTTCGTTATTGATGCTGCTGCTGCTGGTGGTTATTGATGCTGCTGCTGCTGTTGGTTATTGATGCTGCTGCTGCTGTTGGTTATTGAAGCTGCTGTTGTTGGTTATTAATGCTGCCAGTAGTGTTGGTTATTGATGCTGCTATTGCTGTAGGTTATTGATGCTGCTGCTGCGGTTGGTTATTAATGCTGCTGTTGGTGTTGGTTATTAATGCTGCTGCTGTTGGTTATTGCTGCTGTTGGTTATTGCTGCTGCTTCTGTTAGTTATTGATGTTGCTGCTGCTGGTGGTTATTGATGCTGCTGCTGGTGGTTATTGATCCTGCTTTTGGGTTGGTTATTGATGCTGATGTTGCTGTTGGTTATTGATGCTGCTGCTGGTGGTTATTGATCCTGCTTTTGGGGTTGGTTATTGATGCTGCTGCTGCTGTTGGTTATTGATGTTGCTGCGGCTGCTGTTGGTTATTGCTGCTGCTGCTGTTGGCTATTGATGCTGCCTCTGCTGTTGGTTATTGATGCTGCTGCTGCTGTTGGTTATTGATGCTGCTGCTGCTGCTGGTTATTCATGATGCTGCTGCTGCTGTTGGTTATTGATGTTGCTGCTGCTGCTGTTGGTTATTGATGCTGCTGCTGCTGCTGTTGGTTATTGATGTTGCTGCGGCTGCTGTTGGTTATTGATGCTGTGGCTGCTGTTGGTTATTGATGTTGCTGCTGCTGCTGTTGGTTATTGATGCTGCTGCTGTTGGTTATTGATGCTGCTGCTGCTGCTGTTGGTTATTGATGCTGCTATTGCTGTAGGTTATTGAAGCTGCTATTGGTATTGGTTATTGATGATGCTGCTGCAGTTGGTTATTGCTGCTGCTATTGGTATTGGTTATTGATGCTGCTGCTGCGGTTGGTTATTGCTGCTGCTGTTGTTTATTGATGCTGCTGCTGTTGGTGTTGGTTATTGATGCTACTGCTGGTTATTGATCCTGCAATTGGTGTTTGTTATTGCTGCTGGTGGTGGTTATTGATGCTGCTTCTCTTGGTTATGGATGCTGCTGCTGTTGGTGTCAGTCATTGATGTTGCTGCTGTTGGTGTTGGTTTTTGATGCTGCTGCTGTTGGTGTTGGTTTTTGATGCTGCTGCTGTTGATGTCAGTCATTGATGCAGCTGCTGTTGGTTACTGATAATGCTGCTGCTGTTGCTGTCAGTTATTGATGCTGCTGGTGGGGTTGGTTATTGATGCTGCTGCTGTTGGTTATTGCTGTTGCTAATGGATATTGCTGCTTCTGTAATTACTTCTGCTGTCAGCCTGCGCTATCTAGAGTTTCATGACATACTGTAACTTTGTATTTGTAGAGCAGTTGCAAACATAACCACATCACTAAGATCATATGCTCTAAGTTTTTTCTATTTTTGTTGCATTATTGAGAGGATAGCGCACAGCACATATTTAAATATTCAAAAATTTCACAAACGGTATCATGTTTCACAGGTATTTCGAACTTTATTTACCCCTGAGTGAGGAATGAAGAAGAATTTCGCCAAGAGTTTAAATGTGAAGTGTAAATAATCACACACAACTTCAGTCAGGCTAACAGACAGTCCTGCCTCAAACTCACTGGAATGCCTGAGCTAGTGTAGCCATTTCAAGCTAGTCGGAACTATTGATGCCACCACAGTGGGTTCACTCTTCGGGTAGTCAACTTAAGAAATTGATTGAAAATTCACATTAGGCTGGGATAGGAGGAAATATTTTAACTGACAACATTTTATGACACTAGTTGTGGGGTATCATAAACACCATACATCATTTCAGTGAGTTTCTAACTGATCAGACTGATATTTTTTTATTCTTTGTTGTTAGAAATGCAAAAGCACATTCACATGGCCATTCAGAGTACAAATGCAAATGAATATGAATGTTTTTGGGCTAGACACAGATCATCCCTTTACTCTGCTGCGTTACATGCATGCATTTTCAGGAGGGTTTCATGACACTTCAAACACATAGAATGTTTAAAATCGTACAGAAATTTGCATAAAAGCACCTTTTTGAAATGGAAAATGCTTTCACTGCATAGAATGACCTTTTTAAATATTTGGACAACACTGATCCCGCCCACACTGTTGAGTTGAGGAGCCTCATCCTTGAGAGGCCTGTCCCGTCCTCATTCACATGACATCTGAATGAGGCAGCAGGAGGCTCTCCTGACCTCTGTGTCTGTCAGCTGACCTCTGTCGTGACTCTCTCAAACACAATACATCTGCACTGTCCACCCATGACAGCCCAAACACTGACGACTCCTCAGGACCACTGGAGATGCCAGCTCACTCGGAAACACGCTTTTGTCAGTAATGTCGATTGATATTCTGTGACTCTCTTGTTTTGTTGACTGGCCTGATGGTTTCCTGACTGACAGTGTACATATTATTTGTATTGTTGAGAATTTAAAATAGAAACATTTTTGGTGTAAGGCTGGAGAGGGCTGTCATTTGATTCAAATGTTTAAATAAAAGTAATTATGTGATTTTCAGATTAATAATTAAAATATATGAACATGATGTTGGGTATGTTTACACGACAACAATGTACTAAAAACGGAAAAGTTTTTCCTTTTGTTAATTTCGCTTTTAGACGACAACGGTGTCAATTTGATCCCTGTTAAATCGTGAAAATGACTAAAACCGCTGTATTTTTCATGCCAGGCCAGTAGATGGCGATGTCACAATAGAGTGCCGAAGTTATCACATCACTTTGTAGGCCAAACGCAGAAATGAGTTAGCATTTTAGCACTCCCGGTTCTCTCGCTCTAAAGTTTATGGGATTTTTGTATGGGTTTTTGCTAAATTGCCTGAAATAAGGTCTGTGGTGAACAAAGCCTCTAAATATTTTCACGTTTTGATCTATGACATAAAACACACCGGTTATAACCTGCTTGTGCTTATATATATATATATATAGGTTTCAAAATGTATACATTTTGGAATAGCCTGTAAAGATTATCTTGATAGACAAAACGTGTAAGGGTCACAACTCTTTGTTGAACACGGATCTTATTTTTTTATGATTTTCTGAAGTCTATGGGGAAAATGCATAGCTTTTCGATGGAGAAAACCCATGCGCCGCTAACATCCGAGTTGTTACGTCAAGGTAACGTCATCACTTCGGCATTAAAAATGATGGAAACGATAATGGTATGTACAAAAATGTGCACTTGTGCAACGTTGGCAAGTAAATGAGCGGCCAAAACGAATGCAAAGTTTTCAGTTTTTAGTTCGGTTTTCATGTTAACAGACCCTTAAAGTGCCATTTATGCATTATTGTAGCAGAACGCAAGACTTTAAGGAGAATTAATACCAATACTTGGTTAGACTTTATTTTAAGGTGTCAGTGTTTGTCAGTGTAATGATATATTTAAGTACTAAGTACTTAACAATAAACTACATATACTTACTGTAGAGTTTGAATTAGGATTTGATTTAGCTACTTATAATTATGTATATTGTTATTACTGTAGTACTTACATGTAATGTGTAACAAATACACTTTAAAATGAAGCATAACTCAATAGGTTTATTACGCTATTAAAATATAATTATTAACATATGCCCATCCATTCAATCGAATCAAATCCTGGAATAACAGTATTAAGCAATTCTGAAATTTATGGACACAATTAACTGTGTTGCATTTTTTATGATTACAATTTAATTGCACTAGTAATCACAGGTGCGGCTCATCCGAGTCAGAACTATATGTTTTATAAATACGTATCATTTAGGCTAACGATAGTCATATTTAGCTAGTCTCAGAGGTTATTGGTTTCCATGGCAGTAAGTGTCCAATGACGACACACTTCTGGAATCTCACGTCGTCCGTCTTTGTGGTTGTCAAGAAAAGGCTCTATAAACTTCATTCACTCAACATCACTAAAGCTTGTTGGATTGAATTGGGAACAGATTTTAAAGGAAGAGAACAGAGTTGCTGTATAGGCAGCATATGGCAAAGCGTAAGGGCAACAGTTGGTTCAGTGAAGATCTACAGAAGTGGACAAAGAGACGTCCACTCCTCTCTGGCATTTCAAGTAGGGGGCAGGAACAGGATGTTTTACTGCGCCAGTCTGTTGATGATCGACCCCCGAGGGCCACTATTGTCTGTGCCTCCTTCAGCATTCAGAGGCATGTTTCTCAATGTTTTACACCTCATATAATGCTTTCAGCGTGTCCGGCACACTTTGACATAGATGGAGCGCTGAGCGTCGGCTGTTGGTGGACACTCTTGTGACGTCGTGTTGAAGACCCGTGTTCAAAACCCTGTGTATTTCTGGATTCTGATGTACTTTTGAATGAAACGAGAAATTCAATTTGACAAAATGTGGAACGGGACTTGCTTTAATGCATTAGGACATTATTGGATGACGAAACGTAGATCGGTTATTCCCAGAATAGAGGCAGGTGTTGGGATGTGTGTGAAAACGGCAGAAACGAGTCGTAACATTTTGATGACATATTGAAGATGATAACGACAAACATTTTGTTTACTTTGGAAGAATTTGCACATTATTTTTGCACAAAATTGTTGATTTCTTTCTTTACTTTTAAATATAGATATATTTAAGTACACTGTAAAAAATATTGTTGGTTTAACTTAAAAAAAATTAAGTAACCTGGTAGCCTTAATTTTAAGTTCATTGAAATGGAAAAAAAGTGAGTAAATGCAATGAAGGAGATTGATTTAATCATCAGAAACTCAAAATATTATGTTATCTGAACCACATCAATTATTTAAGTTGATTTGACAAAAGAAAAAAATGGTGTGATTACAAATCATGAACATATTTTTTTACAGTGTACATTCTGTTGATTTATTAATTTCCTAAATGTTAGATGTTAACAGATAAACTTTAACACAGTCTCATCCCAAGACGTCATATAACTGACGTCTTGGGACATTTTTGACCATACGTCAACATCCGCCTTTTTAGGGTACCTTAAACGTTGGTTACATGGCGATCCCGGGCCGTCATACAACTGACGCTTTACCTTTAACGTTGGTTAGGTGACGGGGTAGGTTTGGGTCTGGGGTAGGGTTAGGATCCGATAACGTCATCTAACCGACTTTTACGGTACCCTAAAACGGCGGATGTTGACGTATGGTCAAAAGACGTCCCAAGACGTCAGTTATATGACGTCTTGGGATGAGACTGCGCTGTAAACTTTTGTCATTTTATAGGTAACATTTACAATAAGGTTAAATATGTTAACATTATTCAATGCGTATTATGAACTGATACCACAAATGTTCTTCCAGCATTTATTAATCTTGCTTAATGGTAATTTTAATATGAGTTATTATTTATTGTTAATTGATGTTCATTAATAATATATGAACAATTCTAATTTGCATAACCTTTTACGCCCATTAACTCAATCTAATGTTTAACTCTGCCATGTCATTCTGTTTTTTATATATAATTTTTCTAAACTTAAACTTTAACATCATGGCATCTTTCCATTTCTATGGAAGCTAAAAAAATAATTGCGACTTTTTATCTCACAGTTGCGAGATATTAAGTCAGAATTGCATGATACGAAGTCGCAATTCTGAGAAAAAAAAGAAAGTGCGACTTTTTATCTCACAGTTCTGACTTTTTTTCTCACAATTGCGAGTTTACATCATGCAATTCTGACTTTATAACACATAATTGCAAGTTTATATGTCAAAATTCTAACATCTTTTCTCAGAATTGTGAGATGTAGTCGCAATTGCGACTTATCAGTTCAATTCTAAGGGGAAAAAAGACTAACTTTTTCCCTCAGAATAGTTTATATCTCACAATTTTGACTTTATATCTCACAATTCTGACTTTATATCACGCAATTCTGACTTTATATCTCACAATTCTGACTTTATATCTCGCAATTGTGACTTTATATCTCGCCATTCTGACTATATATCTCGCAATTGTGACTTTATATCACGCAATTCTGACTTTATATCTCGCAATTCTGACTTTATATCTCGCAATTGTGACTTTATATCTCGCAATTCTGACTTTATATCTCGCAATTCTGACTTTATATCACACAATTCTGACTTTATATCTCGCAATTTTGACTTTATATCACAATTTTGACTTTATGTCTCGCAATTCTGACTTTATATCACGCAATTCTGACTTTATATCACGCAATTCTGACTTTATATCTCGCAATTCTGACTTTATATCTCACAATTCTGACTTTATAACATGCAATTGCGACATTATATATCGCAATTCTGACTTTATAACATGTAATTGCGATTTTATATCACGCAATTCTGACTTTATATTTCACAATTTTGACTTTATATCTCGCAATTCTGACTTTATATCACGCAATTCTGACTTTATATCACGCAATTCTGACTTTATATCTCGCAATTTTGACTTTATATCTCGCAATTCTGACTTTATATCACGCAATTCTGACTTTATATCACGCAATTCTGACTTTATATCTCGCAATTTTGACTTTATATTACGCAATTCTGACTTTACATCTCGCAATTTTGACTTTATATCACGCAATTCTGACTTTATAACTCACAATTCTGACTTTATAACTCACAATTCTGACTTTATATCTCGCAATTTTGACTTTATATCTCGCAATTCTGACTTTATATCTCACAATTCTGACTTTATATCAAGCAATTTTGACTTTATATCTCGCAATTCCGACTTTACATCTCACAATTCTGACTTTATATCACGCAATTCTGACTTTATATCTCTCAATTATGACTTTATATCTCGCAATTTTGACTTTATATCACGCAATTCTGACTTTATATCACGCAATTCTGACTTTATATCTCGCAATTTTGACTTTATATCACACAATTTTGACTTTATGTCTCGCAATTCTGACTTTATATCACGCAATTCTGACTTTATAACATGCAATTGCGACATTATATATCGCAATTCTGACTTTATAACATGTAATTGCGATTTTATATCACGCAATTCTGACTTTATATTTCACAATTTTGACTATATCTCGCAATTTTGACTTTATATCTCGCAATTCTGACTTTATATCACGCAATTCTGACTTTATATCACGCAATTCTGACTTTATATCTCGCAATTTTGACTTTATATTACGCAATTCTGACTTTACATCTCGCAATTTTGACTTTATATCACGCAATTCTGACTTTATAACTCACAATTCTGACTTTATATCTCGCAATTTTGACTTTATATCTCGCAATTCCGACTTTACATCTCACAATTCTGACTTTACATCTCGCAATTCTGACTTTATATCACGCAATTCTGACTTTATATCTCGCAATTCTGACTTTATATCTCACAATTTTGACTTTATATCTCACAATTCTGACTTTACATCTCGCAATTCTGACTTTATATCTCACAATTTTGACTTTATATCTCACAATTCTGACTTTACATCTCGCAATTCTGACTTTATATCACGCAATTCTGACTTTATATCTCACAATTCTGACTTTATATCTCGCAATTTTGACTTTATATCTCGCAATTGTGACTTTATATCACACAATTCTGACTTTATATCACGCAATTCTGACTTTATATCTCGCAATTCTGACTTTACATCTTGCAATTCTGAGAAATAAAGTCAGAATTGCGAGATGTAAACTCGCAATTGTGAGAAAAAAAAGTCAGAATTGTGAGATAAGTCGCAAATACCTTTTTAATTTTTCATTCTGTGGCGGAAACAAGCTACCATACATTGCACATGGTTCTGTATAGTGAAAATATGCATACAAACAATACTAATGTTTGGCCCTGTAGATGCTTTGCGTCCCTGTGTGTAGACGGCACTGATGAAAGCTAGGTTTGTTTGAATGGCCGCTCTCTGAACCCAGACCTGGAGTCACAAAGTTGCATTTATTTGTCTACACTAGAAGACAGGTATTGTCATCTGTCCATAAACACACTGTCTGAAGAGGCCGGTGTTGACAGAGAATATCTTAAGAGCGATTCAGCGTCTGTTTTGTGTGTGTAAATGGTTCTCAAGGCCTGTCAACGGCCTTTTTGCGAATGGTTCAAACACGTTTGAATGGGATATGCGGTTCAAAGAAGGGTCACATACTACAACATCGAAGTTTAAAACATCCTTCAGCAAACCCACTGGTTTAGCGAGTCTAAAAGCCACACTTGTGTTGCTTTTTGCCTAAACTTTAGAATGATCAGTCAGTTGCGTTATGATATTTTGGGTCTAACACCTGTAGTTTAAGTGTGCCATTATGATCGAGTTAAAATTCGGACATTCATACACCTCATTTATTTCGACTTATGAAAGTGCTGGAACTGAAATCTGAGATCCGATCCCGACCCTTGCGACAGACTTTGTGTCTTTGTTTGGTGTAGTGACAGCACCTTTCACTATGTCCCACTCGCACCATGAAGACTTGTGTGTGTGTGACCTTTGACTCCTGACCCTGGTTGACACCTCCACACCCACCCAGGAAATGACCTCACACTGACCCGCCAACATAAAGCTCTGAATTACCCGAGTTAAAGACGGTGGTCCTCAGCATCGATCTGGCGGGGGGTTATTTAAGAGAGGCTATTACATGATAATGGGCATTTGAACTAAACGACGAGGGGCTTTAGGGCAGGAGATGAGAGCGCTGGTGGGCCATATTTGATAAATGAAGAGGGAGTCAACACCCATCTGCTCCTCCATCTCTGGTGCAGCTTGCGTGCTCTTTATATTCCCTGCACCGTCCCGCTCTCTTGTTTTTTTGCTGTGCCCATCAAAAACTAGATTCCTTATTCTTACTATGAAGTTTAATGCTGTGCAATTTATTAAAGTCAAATACTTCTTCCTTTACCAGTTCCATATGCAGTGTTTTGCTGTTTGTTTGATCACCCCGACCAGACCAAGACCACAACAGTGAAGTTTAGGGCGGGACGGTCTGTTTGACTGACCAATGGAGTGGTCAGAAAATTGCTTGAAATCAATCTCTTTTTTTTTTGGTAACACTTTAGAGTACGGTTCCTTCGTTACTGAATAACTACACAAGAAGTAATGAGTAACACAATATTAACAATCTAGTAACTATTATTAACTAACAAGAAACTCTGATTAACGAACTAGAAAGTAATAGCGCACAGACGAAAGTGGTAGTTCACTATTAAGTAATCAATAACTTCTATTTTTTTAATACTTTCCAGAGAACTACTGAAAAAGTTTATTAACAATCTAGTAACTACTATTAACTAAAAGAAACTCTTATTAACGAATTAGTAAGTAATAGCTTATAGATAAAAGTGTTACTAGATACTTCTGTGGGAATTACTAATTATTTGGATTTGTATTATAAAGTGAAGATCATTGGAACTAACTAGTAATTACTCAAGTGTTACTACATGATCTAGTCATGATTTGTGCAAACGTTTGAGATTTTTGGTGAACTTTAGTAACTTTTAGAAAATGTCTTTAGTAACACTTGAGTAATTACTAGTTAGTTCCAATGATCTTCACTTTATAATTCTTACTAATTCGTTAATAAGAGTTTCTTTTAGTTAATAGTAGTTACTAGATTGTTAATAAACTTTTTCAGTAGTTCTCTGGGAAGTATTAAAAAAAATAGTAGTTATTGATTAGTTAATAGTGAACTACCACTTTCGTCTGTGCGCTACTACTTACTAGTTCGTTAATGAGAGTTTCTTGTTAGTTAATAATAGTCACTAGATTGTTAATATTGTGTTACTCATTAGTTCTTGTGTAGTTATTCATTAATGAAGGAACTGTATTCTAAAGTGTTACCTTTTTTTTGTATTTTTACTTGGTGATGCCAATGGTGAAGAAATTACACACTTCATCTTAAGGCGGGCGTACACGGTGCCAATTCTGACGGTCGGAAGATCTTACGTCCACGTACACTTTACGAGCGAATTTATCCGAAAATCGTGAGGAGGCAGTGATTTACGACACGATTTTTTAAGTTACGCACCAAAAACCCTGATAAAAACTCTGCTCTCTCTCAGACTGGGGAATCTGTTCACCAAATTGGTGACAATGATTAACTCGAACCAGGACAATTCAACGGTTGTTGTGATTGTCTTTATTTTGACATGTGTGCTTGAAACAATCAAGATGTGCATTTGTAAATCCAGCTATATTTGCTTCTTATTAATTAAATCCAGGCAATTGGTTGATAAAAAATTGTATTAAAATTAAGATACAATTTATACAAAACAAAATTCACTTTAAAGAAAGGCTTTCTACAAAATAACACTTGAAGGAGTAGTTCACTTTTTAAAAAAAATGTTGCTGATAATTTACTCACCCCCATGTCATCCAAGATGTCCACGTCTTTCTTTCTTCAGTCGAAAAGAAATTAAGGTTTTTGATAAAAACATTCCAGGATTTTCTCCATATAATGGACTTCAATGGGAACTAAACGGTTCAAGGTCCAAAAGAAAGTTTCAGTGCAGCTTCAAAGGGCTTTAAATATGGGCTTTTACATATGTTATGAATATGAAGGAGGTTTTATGCATGTTTATGACAACTGTCAATAAGTGTCTTTCGCTCAGTTATGAGATTTTTAATGCAAATATGACATTGTCTTTGTCATGACACCTTGACATAAACCAATACATCATAACCTGTCAGTGTCTTTGTCATGACAACTTGACATTACTAAGACAACACAACCTGTCATAAACATGACATAGCAGATTAATGATCAAACTTAAGAAAGCACCTAGCTTTATTGGTTAACATTACATTAATCTGTCAGGTGGTTGGTTTCGACATTGGCTGTCATGAAGACATTATAACTTTTTAATGACAAATTCAATTAGTGCCACAATAGTTGAGGTCACGAAAAATATTCATGACACAGTTATAATGCCTCATGACAGCCAATGTCAAAGCCAAACACATGACAGTTTAACTTCATTTAATGTCAAGATGTCATGACAAAGACATCTGAAACAATGTCATATTTGCATTCAAAATGTCATTACTGAGTGAAAGACACTTAAACATGCATAAACCCTACTTCATATTCAAGACATGTCATGGTTATTAAGGTGTCATGTCAGTCTTATGCACAAGTAAAAGTGTTACCAGTTCTTCTTCACCAAATAATGATCCCTAAAGAAACTAAACATCAAGCATTGTGATTTGCTAAGTAGATGCGCATCTTCACTGGCGAGACCGATGTGACGAGTGGAAGATGATTCAGGGCATGTAGTGGGCCGTACTTCAGCAAACTGAACTCTTCAGCTTGGGAGAAGAAGAAAAATGAAAGTAAATATGTTTAAACTTGAGAAATATGAGCACACACATGACGATCCGTTCACTGTCCGGCGCCCCGCGCGGTTTGTGTTCAGCCAATCCCACACCAGCGTGTCGTAACCAGGCGCACTTTGTCATGGGACCGCAGATGGGATTTTATCGGTTTCAGCGAGCGCGATTTGACTTTAACCAAAGTGGACGTGTGTGTGAAAACAATAATGTTAGGAGCTCTTAATTTCCCCTGGAAACGCCATCAATTATTCATGCTGATGCAGTCGGCGCTACGGCTGGCGTCTTCGCTCCATGAACCGCTGTTAATTACAACCT
The DNA here is from genome assembly GCF_016745375.1 of Pimephales promelas. The sequence continues at coordinate 2,286,251 of NW_024121788.1, read as the reverse complement.
ACAAGACTGTTACAGTTAATTTCAAGGCAAGCATATTGTCTCTTGGAGGCTGGAGAGCGGGTCATAAATTATCCTGAAGGTGAAGGAGAACTCGAGGGAAACAGTTATGAAAATTTCATCAATCTCGGCCGCACACCACAGCTGGTCCTGTCAGCGTTCGCATTGTGGAGGAGCAGCGCTGGGTGGAGGGTCAAACCTGAGGGCCGAGGGGGGCCTGTCACATCCTGCTACCGCTCTCTGTCACACACACACACACACACACACACTGGCTATTATTGTAGCACTGGGCAGAGAGCCACTGAGGCAATCTTCAGCCTGTCCTACTCCATTAATTTACTTAAAGCGTGCTTTGTGGTCAAGACCTCTTCCTTTCAGCTTGTGTGTGTGTGTGTGTGGGGGAGATCAGTACCAGCTTTAGTACTCTCTTTGTGCCATATCATACTCTAACACAGCTTCTGCGTAAGATCACATGTCTGTTTGTGGGGCGTTCATGTGAAAGTGTGTGAACCAACTGTGAGAGAGAATTGTCTAATGGAAATCTTTAAAGATACATCAGAAAAAACTCAAACAAAATATTGTTAGCCGGGTATCATATTACCTGTTGACATTTTGGAGAGAACTGTCGCCTTTGGCACTCAATATTGGGGAAGTAATATTCAGCAATATTACTGATTTGAGTATAATGATGGATGGGGACACTGTCCACTGTAGATTAATTGAACTATTTTCATAATTGATGAACTTTACACAGTTATTGAAGTGAACTGAATCAACGCTGTTTTACAGGAGAATTGAATTCTGTTTGCATCATTGAATCATAGTGACTTGACTTCAACAGAATTCTAAACACAATTCTTTCTTACTGTATATGTTTCCATTGAATCTGTTTTCATTCGTTTAGTCTGTTCTTTGATTATTTGTTTTGTTTGTGTATTATAATATGTTGGTCTTTGAGTTGGTTTTGCTCTATGATTGCCATAGTGATGGACTCGCCCTCATGTGTCACACCCGTGTCTTGTTCATTATCTCGTTCAGTCTCTCGAAATCGCCCCCTATACCCTCATTCACTACATTACTCCGCTAATATACTCCACTTGAAGGAGTGAATGAAAACGAGTGAGTGAATTATTTTACATAATTTGTGCTTTCTGTTTAATAATTATTTGACACTTAGCAAACTGGCTTTTCTTGAACTCTGTCATTGAATCTATGTATACAACTTAATTAAACAATTTAATAATCAAGTAAAAAGGAATTTAAACCTGCTGTAGCCACACAGTGCATTGTGGGATTGAATGAGTGCACTCCATAACGTCCACTATGGTTTCGGACAGCACTACAAATGGATGTTGACATAGCGTCCTATTTAAGGGTATAAGGGGGTGATTCTGGACACAGCATTGATGTTTTGTTTTCTTATTCATCTTTTCTATAGCTATTTTTGTTTCTTTTGTTTGTTCTTATAGGTTTTTGTTTTTTCTTTTGTTTGTTCAAATGCACCTAAGTTCTTTCCGTCAGTATGTTGCTAATTCTTCCATTAGTTATTACAGTATGTTTGATTATTTATCTTTTTTTTTCATCTTCGGAAGACAAATGAAGATATTTTCGATGAAATCCGAGGTTTCTGACCCCACATAGGCAGCAAAGTCATTGCAACTTTCAAGGTCCAGAAAGATAGTAAAGACGTTAACTTTTGCTGATAATTTACTCACCCCATGTCATCCAAGATGTCCATGTCTTTCTTTCTTCAGTCGAAAAGAAATTAAGGTTTTTGATCAAAACATTCCAGGATTTTTCTCCATATAATGGACTTCAATGGGGACCAAACGGTTCAAGGTCCAAAAGACAGTTTCAATGCAAACTGTTCAAAGGGCTTTAAACGACACCAGGCGATAAATAAGGGTCTTATCAAGCGAAACGATCGCTCATTTAAAAAATAAATAACAAAGTTTAAGTTTTATAAGCTCAAATGCTCGCCTTGCTCTGTTCTGTGATGCGCGTTCGTGACTCTCCTGTTCGAAATCAAAATGAACGAATCTTTTCCTGAGTAAATTCGTTCATTTCGTTCGTTGAATGAACCAAATGACACAAAAAAAGATTCATTCATTTTGATGAATGAGTTCGAACAGGAGAGAACGTGCATCACAGAACAGAGTAAGGCGAGCATTTGAGCTTATAAAACTTAAACTTTGTTATTTATTTTTTAAATGAGCGATCGTTTCGCTTGATAAGACCCTTATTCATCGTCTGGAATCGTTTAAAGCCCTTTGAACAGTTTGCACTGAAACTGTCTTTTGGACCTTGAACCGTTTGGTCCCCATTGAAGTCCATTATATGGAGAAAAATCCTGGAATGTTTTGATCAACTTTGAACTTGGATGACATGGGGGTGAGTAAACTATCAGCAAAAGTTTTTTTTTCAAAAGTGAACTAGCTACTCCTTTAATGTTAGGAAGCGACAAGAATAACTTTTAGGTGTGCAATAACCCCCCCAAAAAAACGACTTTATTTGTTTTACATGCTTTCGTTTTCAGGTTTCTTATTGTTTCTTTCTTTTCTATATCTTTGTCTTTTGTTTAATAATTTTTTTTGCATTTAATTTGTTCTTTCATTATTCTTTTCTTTATCTAAACATTCTTTCTTTTGTTTGTTCTTTTTTCTCTCTTTGTTTTTTTTTTATCTCCCTCCGTCTCTCTCTCTCTCTCTCTCTCAACAGCTGTGCCGCTCGTCCGCAGTCATACATCAGCGCGGCGCTCGTCCTCTCGCCGCGGCCACAGACGGACACTGAGGTGTGCGGGCGGCTCGTCCCGTCAGGTGTGAACACCGTCTTCCATCCCTCAATCTGTCAATTAGTGCGGCTGCAGATCAGAGGAGAGGGAGTGTGAGGCTTTGATAGCGGGCAGAACGGCCTGTCACACAAGAGAACGGGCTGGAACAGAGCGGACACGGCTATTTTTTACTCCGTCTTCCCCTTTTTTTTTGATTTTTTTTTTTTTTTTTTTTTAAATCGTATTGAATGTTTTAAGATAAGAGTGCGGGTTATGAATATCTGTGAGCTTTTAAGCTTATGAAACCAACCATTGAAGATGGTCCTCGTGAAATCCACTGGCCTAATTACGTAAAATCTCTTGTTTGTCCCAACAGGGTAAATTCTCTCTCGGTAAACATTGTCTATAATATACCCATGTGTGAAGTCTGATTTGGCGAATGACCTTCTGTGTCTGGGTCTTAGCGAAAGCCATCTCCTCCATAAGACTGGCACGTTTTGGCACCTTGGACAGACGCATAAACAGATGCAGTCTCTGTTAGTAATGACAGGTGATTATATGTGGCAGCAGTGCCAAGGCAATTAAACGGCGGGCTGACGGCACCATTTGGCGTGCTGTTATCCCAGCGTTAAGGCTAATTGTGGCAGCACTTTCACTCCTGCCAGGACACTGCTTCGAACATCGTTAATTTTACACCAATACATGTCGTCTGGAGATGAATGCTGGCTCTCGGAGGGCTCTTCAATTCAGAGAGGGATCAGACACGCTGAAGTAATTACCCAGTGTTTCATGATTCTAATCAGTCAAACTGTTCTCTGTGGCGATGTTCCTGTTTGCATTTTGCTTCTCTCTGAGGCTCAAATTTGCAATGCGTTTTGAAAATATTAGAAAACAATTGCGTTTTGAGGCAATAATCGTACATGAAAGTCAGGGGTAAGTTCAAATTTATTCCAAACAGTGTCTCATTAATGTCTAATCTTCTTGACACTGCTAAACGCCCAAAAGCCCCATCCGTATAGAGAAAATATCTCACCAAGTGAGCCGAAACTTTCATTTTGAAACGTATCTTAAAGGGGTAGTTCACTTTGAAATGAATTTTCGATGTGTTTTATCTTACCTCAAGTGCATCCAAGATGTAGGTGTCTTTGTTTCCGCAGTGTTTTCAATTTTGATATTTTTAGGTCAAACCGTTCTTGTCTGTCAGTCATATAATGCAGGTCTATGGTCACCACCTCAAAGAGCATGCACAGAGAAGTCCAGATTAAACATGATTTAATGACTCGTAAATGTAAGTACACATTGATGGCCCAAGACACGAAACGAGCGGTTTGTGTGAGAAAACCAACAGTATTTATATCGTTTTTACCTCTTGTAACAACAGCCACAAAGCGCCCCTGCGCGCCCTCAGATCACTTTGGCGTGACTGTGATTACAAGAGGTGAAAGATAAATAAATACTGTTCGTTTTCTCACACAAACCGCTCGTTTCGTGTCTTGGGCCATCAGTGTGTACTTACATTTACGAGTCATTAAATCATGTTTAATTTGGACTTCTCTGTGCATGCTCTTTGAGGTGGTGACCATAGACCTGCATTATATGACTGACAGACAAGAACGGTTTGACCTAAAAAAAAATATCAAAATTGAAAATACTGTGGAAACAAAGACACCTACATCTTGGATGCCCTTGAGGTAAGATAAAACATATCAAAAATTCATTTCAAAGTGAACTCTCCGTTTAACTGATTTCCATGATGAATACACCTGTGTGAGTAAAGCGTCATAAGTGTTCAAATAGGGTACGTCCCAAACTGAATAATCAGCTGTTGAAATGTAATCACGCAGGCCTTAATATACATGACAGATTTATTTAAACAGGACTTAAGTTGGCGTTGTAGTGCAGTTGTTCTAGTCCTCCCCAGATTACAGTAAAACACCTCCGCCGGTGTAATGAGCTCTTGATCCCGCCAGCAGCAAATGTATAAACGTGTCTCGCTCGGGGCCGCTGACCTGCCGAACACATGGTAGCATCCGCTGTCACAGAATGCGGCACGCTGTTATTCTTTAATTACGGAGGTCTTAGCTGTGAACAGCCTCCGCTAACCGCTTTTAATCAACCCGGATTTGACACAGAATGCGGGTCCGGAGTGGAATTTCACAGCCGTGTTCTCACAAACGCTCGCAGGAAGGCTTTATCCAGAGCTTTACACTACATGTGTCTGCAGAATTCAATTTGGATCCCAAACAATAATGGGCTTAGGAAGCGATGTGACCCTTCTGAGTGGACACTTTCGGCCCCGCGGACTTCCATTTCACTCGCAGATGTTTAATTTGTCGACTAACGGTGTATTTAAACCTGTTACCAATTAATCATGTCATCCAATTTACTGAGTTTACGAAGGTAAATTCTTAAAGGGATACTCCACTTTTTTCGGAAATAGGCTCATTTTACAACTCGCCCAGAGTTAAGCAGTTGAGTTTTACCGTTTTCCAATCCATTCAGTCGATTTTCTGATATTTAGAAGAATATCAGTAACCAGACCGTTTCTGGTCTCATTGACTTCCATTGTATAGAAAAAAAATATATACTATGGAAGTCAATGTGAACAGAAACGGTCTGGTTACTGATATTCTTCTATATAAAAACAAAACAAAAAAAATGGCTGAATACATTCGAAAACGGCAAGACCCAACTGTTTAACTCTGGGGGAGTGGTAAAATGAGCGTATTTCCAAAAAAAGTGGAGTATCCCTTTAAAGTAGGCACTAATTGTAATGCGTTTGTTACCATTCAGTGAAAAACAAAACAACAGCCATGAATTAAACAAAATGGCTGACTCCTTAGTTTTGCTAATTGCCTCATAGCATTATGAATTTCTTTTATGAATTGTGTTTAGTGAAGTGAATCGCGGGTTGTGTTGTTATTGGCAGAGGAGAGGGGCGTCAGATGGACTGTAATTAGGAGTCAGTGAACAGACTGTCCTCTCGCTGGGCTCGGTGCGTTTGATGCTGTCGGGACACTGGGCTGTCAGTTTGGCCAAATCCAACACATTTTAAATATTGGGTCAAAGACACTTCCTGTGAGCTTCCTTAATCTGCCCGCACAGGCATGCCAAAGTCATTAACACACACTTTAACAGTTCCAAGTGAGCAAATGATTTTAGGGAAATATGGCATGTTTGCATAGCATTAATATCTGATGTTTGGAGGCACAGTTTGGCGGTAATTGTAACATGCTAAATTTCCTCAAACACAAGTGATAACACTAAGGGACTAAAAATGGGTAATTTTGTATGAGGTTTGGTCATTCGTTTACTCAAGTAAGGCATTTTGGGGGGTTTTGAAAACCAGAAAAACAGGTCAGTTCATATAAATGTAAAATCATTTTCTATATGTATTTATTTATTTTGTGTTTTGGTGTTTTGCCTGTATTTTGAATTAAGCTTATTGTTGCTGCGTTCAAGTCCTCCTGGGAAGTTCGTACGTACGAGGTGGGAAGTCGTATTTTTTTCAGTCGTGAGGTGCGTCCAAGTCAGTTTCGTCGGAGCGAAATGGCGGTGTACCTTCTTTTAATGAATTTCACGAAAATACAGCAAGGTTTGTTAACTCTGCTAATAAAAAAATGAAGAACAAAGAATGCACATCAGGATGTTTTTTATTAGCTTATGAAGCCAATGTAAACTCTATCATTAGGTATAATTTTTATATTATAATGATATCGTATTTTGTGCAGAGAGCTTGCTTTATAAATGAAAAAGCCTTACAATGTCAATGAGTACATTGAAATTCAATTAAAATTTACCGTCAACAGACGTTGAATGAACGTTTCTCACTGACACGCCCCCAACTCGTACAGTTAGGGGCTTAAAGAAAATCCCGAGCTCCCCACTGCTATTTACGACATTGTGGTCGCGTTCAAGTGCGTTCAACTCGTAATTATGATCTATACGAGATGACTTGAACGAAGCATGTGTTTACGGAAATTTCGATAAAATTACTGAATGAAGTCGGTATTTTTTACAGTGTACCACAATTGTTTAAATAATTACAAAAACGTGAAAATGGTGACATGCACATGTATACTACGTATATGTATTTCTTTATAAAGTGACATCGCCACCTACTGGCCTGGAATGAATAATACAGCGTTTTTAGTCGTTTTTACGGATAGCAACATGACATCATGACTTTTGCGTAAACATACATGCCACTTAATACGCAACAATGCGCATTTTCAGCTATCCGTGTGTATGCATGTATGTCTACGCCGTTAAATGTCCGAGTGATTCTTACGCGTTAAATGTCCGATCGAAACGAAGCAAAATGTAGATCTACATCTGGCGTGCGATATTTTTTTTTTTCTTAGGATGGTAGGGGAAGACTCATAAATGATATTAACCCCAGTGATGGGTAGGTTTAGGGATGGGGTTGAGGTAGGTCATATATTTATATACAGTAATGTAACGTTAAGTCAACGGGGTTCATAAACACGCTGAAAAGCGATTATGCGCATTGGCGTGTCATACATACGGCATTTCATGAGATCAGTCTGCAGATTGGATCGGTTTGACAAGTTGTCGTCTGAATGCGGAAAAAAGCAAAGCAAACTTTTCTGTTTTTAAAACTTCGTTGTCGTGTAAACTGTAAAGTACCCTTATTCACTAGGGCTGGGCAAAAAAAATCGATTTTTCGATTAATCGTTTTTTAAAATGTGGTCGATTCAAAATCGATTCTCAACGGCCACGAATCGATTTTTTTCCATATAAAGGGCTCGTGGACGCGGTGCTGCATCTTCTCGTCTCTCTGCACTAGGCAAGCGCTAAGCGCTGCAGCTGTCGATACACACACGCGTTTAGGAGTCCTGACATGACGGAATATTCACTTAACAATCGGGCCAGCATTGCATCGTAACCTATGATCGTAACTAACATTTATCATTTATTTGCTCAAGCAATGTTAAACCATCCCGTGCTCGCGCACTCTCAGAGATGTCTTTCACTGCGTGCACAGCCTAAATCCGCCTCACAAACAGCTCGCCAGAAACAAAAGTTTTATCCCTGGATTATATCACTTTAACAGTTAAAACACGCAACATTATGTAAAAACTCTGGTCTTGGTGAGTAACCTCCTAAAGACAGTCGGTAATGTCTTAAATTAGCATTAAACGCGTGTGACAGAAAGTTAATGAAACAGTAATGGATTCGCACACTAGTTCTTAAAGTGAACGCAGCCATTTGTGTCAGTCATTAATTCTGTTGTCATAACAACAGAATATAGTATTAATTGTAAGCAATCAGAATTAATAGCCTTTGTATTTAATTCAGTCTGGACTAAAAAGACTATCTAGTGTTATTTTACATTGGATTACTTTATTCAGTTTCTGTAGTATTTCTGACATACCCAAAAAACTACCCCAAAATGTCTTTTAATTTTTGTCTTTATTCTATTGTATTTATTTGTGCTACTTTTTTCAATTTAATTCAAAGATTGAAATCAAGCATCCATACATAAACTCTTAACAAAAAAAATACATTAACATTTAGGTAAGATCAATGTAAAAAATGTCTAAATATTTATATATTTATCTATCTTAAACATAAAATAACATGATACTGTTTGATCAAGCTGTGCGACTGTTCTGTTCTTTTATAAATTATAAATATAGGATTTTTATTACATCTTCATTATAGTCGAATCGAGAATCAAATCAGGAATCGAGAATCGAAAATCGAATCGAGAATCGAAATCGAATCGAACTGAGAGCTTGTGAATCGAAATCGAATCGAAATTGAAATGTGAATCGATACCCAGCCCTATTATTCACACATGAAGCAGAAGTTGCGATCGTCTTTTCTTCGCTATTGTTCCGCATCCAAGCGAAACAGCTTCTCAAAGTTGCAGAATTAGAACAGATATATTTTTTTTAAATAAAATAAAATAAATGATAAAATAAATATTATTGATATTATAAAAACTAATGTGTGATCTCATTTGAGATACAGTGGGTTAATGTGAGGGTACAGTTACTTTATATAGCCTACCCTACATGCGTATACCAAAACATATACACTCACCTAAAGGATTATTAGGAACACCTGTTCAATTTCTCATTAATGCAATTATCTAATCAACCAATCACATGGCAGTTGCTTCAATGCATTTAGGGGTGTGGTCCTGGTCAAGACAATCTCCTGAACTCCAAACTGAATGTCAGAATGGGAAAGAAAGGTGATTTAAGCAATTTTGAGCGTGTCATGGTTGTTGGTGTCAGACGTCTGCACAATCTGCTCAGTCACTGGGATTTTCACGCACAACCATTTCTAGGGTTTACAAAGAATGGTGTGAAAAGGGAAAAACATCCAGTATGCGGCAGTCCTGTGGGCGAAAATGCCTTGTTGATGCTAGAGGTCAGAGGAGAATGGGCCGACTGATTCAAGCTGATAGAAGAGCAACTTTGACTGAAATAACCACTCGTTACAACCGAGGTATGCAGCAAAGCATTTGTGAAGCCACAACACACACAACCTTGAGGCGGATGGGCTACAACAGCAGAAGACCCCACCGGGTACCACTCATCTCCACTACAAATAGGAAAAAGAGGCGACAATTTGCAAGAGCTCAACCAAAATTGCACAGTTGAAGACTGGAAAAATGTTGCCTGGTCTGATGAGTCTCGATTTCTGTTGAGACATTCAGATGGTAGAGTCAGAATTTGGCGTAAACAGAATGAGAACATGGATCCATCATGCCTTGTTACCACTGTGCAGGCTGGTGGTGGTGGTGTAATGGTGTGGGGGGTGTTTTTGGCACACTTTAGGCCCCTTAGTGCCAATTGGGCATCGTTTAAATGCCACGGCCTACCTGAGCATTGTTTCTGACCATGTCCATCCCTTTATCCTCTGTAGCTACTTCCAGCAGGATAATGTCCCCACAGTCACCAGATCTCAACCCAATAGAGCATCTTTGGGATGTGGTGGAACGGGAGCTTCGTGCCCTGGATGTGCATCCCACAAATCTCCATCAACTGCAAGATGCTATCCTATCAATATGGGCCAACATTTCTAAAGAATGCTTTCAGCACCTTGTTGAATCAACGCCACGTAGAGTTAAGGCAGTTCTGAAGGCGAAAGGGGGTCAAACACAGTATTAGTGTGGTGTCCTAATAATCCTTTAGGTGAGTGTGTGTTCCCTATGTGTTCTATGCTACCTGAGTTCTCTATTGTTTTTCCCCCATTGGGTTGTTTTGTTTGTAGTTGTGTATTACTTTGAGTTAGTACCCGGTTTGCCCATCATTAAATAATTCCATTTAAATAATTCCATTTCGTTACAGTTCGAAACGGGTTGAAATAAAGTTCTGGATTTAAATGCAGCAGACTTTTCTTTATCAAACAAAACAAAACAAAACAAAACACATAAAACATGTGATCAAAAATATTATTAACATGGCTGTAAGAACTCACACCATTGATAATCACAGATGGTTTCTAATGGTCAGGTCTCATAGGATATCTCATGCAAACACATACAAAAATAATTCACCATATTTAACCTCACAGCAAAATTTATCATTTTCTTGCAGTTTATCCCCGTCTTTCTCCATGAAACAAAATTATTATTATTTTTAAACAATTTTGTCAAACTACGCGTTAATAAAATGATATAGTCACATTGTCATTACTCTTTCTAACACTATAGACACTACAGTCGTTAACACTGAAAATCACTACACTAAATATAGATCTGAATGTGCTGTCACACAAAGTCGATTTCTTAAATTTGTCTGGACACATTTCATTCTTCATGTGAAGTCTTTCACGTCACAGAAGCCATCTGATCGTCATTTACATTTCTCTGCGTCCCGCTCTGATACGAAACACTCAAAGTGATGTGCCTGAACCGCTGTCATACATCTGCCCCGTCTGCATGTTTAAAGAGAAGATGACGGCTGTTTGAGTGGATGAAACGAAGGCCGTTATTAAAGGGTGTTAAACAATGAGAGAATAATGATGGAGGCATTTAAACCTCTTGAATCCTCTTATATCCGAGACACTCAGAAAAAGAGGGGCTGTCAGAGAACGGGTATAGAAGCTATTGATGCTGTTAATTGCTCCAAAATACAAAATAAAATAAAATAAAATAAAAATAGATGATTGGTTAGGATAGTTCCAAAATTAAAATGCTGTCAGCCGTCCTCATGATGTTTTTCTGTGAAGCACTAAACTATAATTTAGGGGAATCTTTGATTCATTTGAACATATAGCGTGTCATACAAATATGGACTGAATTATTATTTTAACATAAACTAGCATTTGACAACCAGCACCTTTGTGAAACAACACTCCTGAAGAGAGATTTTCAAGCCTTTTGATTAAAATGCGAATAATAGAAAAAAAGATACAGTATGACAAGCGACTTGCGCTATGACATTGGTTAATGTGTTAATACAGAAGTGAAGCAGGGCTGTAAACACTGTAGTTAGTGAGTTAATTAGTGAATTTAAGGAGCCCCACTGGAGAGGGACTTAATAGAGTAATAAAATGGCTCCCCATTACCTTACCTGATGATCATGAACCTTTACACACATCTGCACAGAGTTATTATCCAGATCCAACAGCATAACACACAATCCGAATCACGAAATGGGACAGCTCAAGTTTAACGAATAAAATCTTTGTATGAAACTACACCAAATAAACTCTAAATTCTGATTGGATGACCTGTGTTCAAAACGCAGACGGAAATAACAAACAACACACTCATTTCAACCGCACAACGGGAAAAATATTTGGTAACACTTTACTTGAAGAAATGTGCATAAGACTGACATGTCACCTTCATAATCATGACACGTCATGAATATGAAGGAGGTTTCATGCATGTTTATGACAACTGTCATGAAGTGTTATTTGCTCAATTACACTCTCAGAAAAAAGGTACAAAAGCTGTCACTGGGGCTGTACCTTTTCAAAAGGTAACATTTTGTCCATTTTAGGTGCTACTATGTACATTTTAAGTGTTAATATGTACATTTTAGGTGCTAATAAGTACATTTTAGGTGTTAATATGTCCATTTTAGGTGCTAATATGTCCATTTCATGAGCTAATATGTTAATTTTAGGTGGTAATATGTATATTTTAGGTGGTAATGTGTACATTTTAGGTACTAATATGTACATTTTAGGTGCTAATATGTCCATTTCAGGAGCTAATATGTCCATTTTAGGTCATAATATTTACATTTTAGGTGTTAATATGTGAAGAGTTCAGATGCAAAAGCCTCTAAATGCCATTTGAAATTTTCTTCTTTAATGATGATTTTTATCAAATTTGTATATTTAAGTTCAGTAATTTCACTTAAATAACAATTAATAGGTAATTATCATTGCCATTTAAGTGAAATTACTGAACTTAAATACACAAGTTTAATAAAAATCATCATTAAAGAAGAAAATTTTAAATGGCATTTAGAGGCTTTTGCATCTCTCTTCATGTCCATTTTAGGTGCTAATATGTCCATTTCATGAGCTAAAATGTACATTTTAGGTGGTAATGTGTACATTTTAGGTGGTAATATGTACATTTCAGGAGCTAATATGTCCATTTTAGGTCCTAATATGTACATTTTATGTGCTAATATGTCCATTTCATGAGCTAATATGTACATTTTAGGTGGTAATATGTACATTTTAGGTGGTAATATGTACATTTTAGGTGGTAATATGTACATTTTAGGTGGTAATGTGTACATTTTAGGTACTAATATGTACATTTCAGGTGCTAATATGTACATTTTAGGTGCTAATATGTACATTTTAGGTGCTAATATGTCCATTTCATGAGCCAATATGTACATTTTAGGTGGTAATATGTACATTTTAGGTTGTAATGTGTACATTTTAGGTACTAATATGTACATTTCAGGAGCTAATATGTCCATTTTAGGTCCTAATATGTACATTTTAGGTGATAATATGTCCATTTCATGAGCCAATATGTACATTTTAGGTGCTAATAAGTACATTTTAGTTGTTAATATGTCCATTTTAGGTGTTAATATGTCCATTTCATGAGCTAATATGTTAATTTTAGGTGGTAATATGTACATTTTAGGTGGTGATGTGTACATTTTCGGTGCTAATATGTACATTTTAGGTGCTAATATGTACATTTTAGGTGTTAATATGTCCATTTCAGGAGCTAATATGTCCATTTTAGGTCCTAATATGTCCATTTTAGGTGTTAATATGTCCATTTTAGGTGCTAATATGTCCATTTCATGAGCTAACATGTTAATTTTAGGTGGTAATATGTACATTTTAGGTGGTAATGTGTACATTTTAGGTGGTAATGTGTACATTTTAGGTACTAATATGTACATTTTAGGTGCTAATATGTCCATTTCAGGAGCTAATATGTCCATTTTAGGTCCTAATATGTACATTTTAGGTGTTAATATGTCCATTTTTATGTCTATTTCATGAGCTAATATGCTAATTTTAGGTGGTAATATGTACATTTTAGGTGCTAATAAGTACATTTTAGGTGTTAATATGTCCATTTCAGGAGCTAATGTGTCCATTTTAGCTCCTAATATGTACATTTTAGGTGTTAATATGTCCATTTTAGGTGCTAATATGTCCATTTCATGAGCTAATATGTTAATTTTAGGTGGTAATATGTACATTTTAGGTGCTAATATGTACCACTAAGGTACTAATATGCAGCCTTTGGATACAAAAGTTTACCTTTTAAAAAGGTAAAACCCTAAAAAGTGACAGCTTTTGTACCTTTTTTTTCTGAGAGTGTATGACGTTTAATGGAAATATGACATTGTTTGAGATGTCTTTGTAATGACACCTTGACATAAACCAATACATCATAACCTGTCATAAATATGTCATGATTAATCATAAAACTTAAGAAAGCATGAATTTGTCATTAAAATGTTATAGTGGCTTCATGACAGCCAATGTCGAAACCAACCACCTGACAGATTAATGTAATGTTAACCAATAAAGCTAGGTGCTTTCTTAAGTTTGATCATTAATCTGCTACTTCATGTTTATGACAGGTTGTGTTGTCTTAGTAATGCCAAGTTGTCATGACAAAGACACAGACAACTATTGCCAAACTGTGTTAATCTGACATTGGATAAACTGAAGAGGATCTGCTCACCTGGAATCCTTCCTGCACAGTAACTTTGAAAGAACTCACCTTTTGAACTTGACGCACTTAAATAAAGCTTTGTGTTTATTCACTTACCTCTGTCTTTGAGCCTGTATCCTGACAATGACACTGCATGACATTTGTCATAAACATGCATGAAATATCCTTCATATTCATAACATATGTCGTGTCATGTCTAGGGTTGGGTATCGAGAATCGAGTATCGATTGGAACCGGGACTAACTTTTCGTTTTTCCCGGAATCGTTCAAAAGTTAAAATTTCGATTCCTAGTTTCGATATTCACAGTCCGCCGAGCGGAAGAAGAAACCGCTGAACAACACCAACGAAGAAGCGTCTACCGGAAGTGTTGGCATAACCGCGCGAGTCGAACATGAGTACCTGAAGCCTAGTTCACACTACGTGATTTTAAGCCCGATTTGCAAATCGTTGAGTCGCCGACAAGTTAGGGTGTTATCGCGTGCAAATCGCGGGCGATTAGCGGACGATTAACACTCGCCAATCCGTTAGTGTGAAAGAGCCAACAACGCATCAAAGACAGCTCGCAGACACCTCGCAGACAGGTCACCGAGCTCAGAAAAATATCTAGCATGCTAGATATCTCGAGCAGTCGCGCGACTCAATCTCAGTGATGTCATGAGTACAGCCAATCATAGCAACGCATGGGTTGAGGACACCAGGTAAATCTTACTTTTTCTTTTTTGCATTTTTTTTTTCTCAGAGCAGATCGTCGAGCAAACAGTGTGCAGCACTAGTTTCTGTCTGACGTCCATATTCGCGTGTTGTGTTCTTCTCTGCAGTTTCGCGTCATTTCTGGTTCGTTTTATTGCGTGGTTTTTCGTTACAAAACATGGTTTCTAGACCAGATAGAATCGTGTTGTTGTCAACTCGTTATTTGTTTGATTATTTTCAGGATTTAGACCGTACTATAGTACTGAAACAGCTCTCATTGAGTCACAAATGATATGCTCTTATCATCCGATCGTGGTTGTATCTCTATGTAGTGCGTTGTTAACTCGTGTAGTGAGTTACCTCCTGTTGTGGATCAATCACGTTGTGTTGTGTGGTGTGAACAGCTAAGCAACTTGAACACTCATGATTTCACTGAGAGCAAGTCATGTAGTGTGAACTGCACAGTTCAGCGCGACATTTTAAAATCATGTAGTGTGAACTAGGCATTACGTCGGCGGTCCAAAGTGTGGCTTCACTTTTCTAAAAATAACGAAATCTCAGTATTTGTGACAAAAGGAGTATTTGTGACCGAAGGAGTATTTCCTTCAGAAAGGATTGTTTCCTTCCGAAAGACCGTTGGTTAGCAAGGTTAGCTAAACTTTTCTTGACCCTGTCTCTTAAAAGAATCGGAATTGAGAATCGTTAGGAACCGGAATCGAAACAAGGAATCGGAATCAGAATCGTTCAAATTCAAAGGATACCCAACCCTAGTCATGTCAGTCTTATGCACACCCAGATAACAAACTGACATTGAATCAACGTGGAAATATGACATCGAAACAACGTTGACCTGACATCGTTTTGCTCATCGAATTAACGTTGAACCAACGTCAGACGCGTCATTCTTTCAAAACTAACGGAATATCAACTTGAAATCAACGCGTTGTTTCAACGTTATGAAAGCAAACCAATTTTCGATTTTCATTTAGCTTTGAAGAATGCCGCGTCTGACGTTGGTTCAACGTTAATTCAATGAGCAAAATCAACGTTGTTTCAATGTCATGAGAGACGTCGTTTCCACGTTGATTCAATGTCAGTTTGCTGTCTGGGCACCCCTTCAAGTGAAGTGTTACCAAATATTTATCTTATTTCCACAACATTAAATATTAGCCCATAACTACTGATTTGCTTTGATTTGGAGAGGTGTGTAAGAGAGCAACTGATCACTGGCGTGCCTCAGGGTTCGGTGCTTGGCCCCCTACTTTTCTCAACTTAACAGGGCCCAATCACGAAGACATGTGGCTTTTCCTATACATGTAGAAGATACTCACCTCTGCCTGTCCTTCCAGCCGGATGAGCCCATGTGTTGGATGTGCCGTCACAGGTTTTTAGACCCATAGGTTTTCATATTTTTCAAATAACCCATGAACCAAACCAACCAGCCCAGAAATGTTGCGAATGACACAGTACAGAAGCATATTTCATCACAAAGTAGGTGTGTTTCGATAGGTTTAAACTTTAACGCTAAAACACGGAAACACACTGGGATTTTGCACTTGTGTAACCCTACAGGTGCGCTCTGTTCTCTATACTCCACTTTCACAGGACAACCCTTCTGACCTTTTGATATTACACATGTCAAGAGTTTGCAAAACACCAGCCTTTACTGTTTTATTGAAATGATGGCTATTACATCCATCCAACTGAGGTCAGACACTCACTGTTATTGAATGAGGTTTGATTCATCCCCAATGAGAATCCAATGGCATTGATCACTGTGTAATACGAGCTCATTAGCACGCTGACTCGGGATCACTGAGTTTGGGAAACGAAGGAGCAGCCCATCTTGACCTTAGCTAACGTCTCCAATCGATTAAGTCAGACTGGGAAAATAAGCTGCGGAGAGGTGAACACTGCTTTGCCTGAAACATGATTACAGTACTTTGGCCTCTTGGTTTTTAGCATTAGAGTCGAGTAACTTAATTAGTGCTTTCTGATAGTGTTAATAATGACTTGGGGCGACTGATTTACATTGATTCTTGTTGCATGTGTTTCAAGAGCCGTATGGCACCACACACTTGATGCATTTAAATTATGTGAAAGTGCATGCTAAATTACTGTACTTGGAGATGATGGCAGGTAATATCGTTAATGACTTGGGTAAAGGATTCGATTAGATCCCCAATTGAGTGTTATAGAGTCAAGTCAAGTATGTCTACTACAGTATGCACCTCAAATTTGTTTTTTGTTTTTTTGTTTTTTTTTTCACGAAGGTGAATGTTTTTGTATGGCAGAAACACAAATGTGTTCATCAGCATTAGCATAGTGTTTCACCTCACATGTCTTTGTGCTTTTGGCTTCAATTGGGAATTGTGAAATTGGAAAAAGGAGTAAGAAGTGTCACCCGCTACATCTAACAAACTGTGATGTTCTCAGAAAAAGCATTATCATGTACAGCTGCTGTCTGATTGGTAAAAATACAATAAGATGCAGTAGATGTGGGGTAAAGTATTATTATTATTAGAATTTAAGTACAAATTATTTCAATGAAATCGAAAAAAAAAAAAAAATTCTGGCCAATGACAACAATTGTATTGTGGCAGACAGCTTGAAAAAATTAGGGTTTGTGATTTCACTTCCATGTCTTGCCCCTTGCCTAGGGGACAACTTGGATAAAACCATAACAGTAAAAATAAATGATCAAATCGTCTATGTTGCAATTATAAAAAACACTTTTTTTTCTTTCTGAACCTCAGCTGTACTCTAAATGACTGTTGACACCATGGAGCAGCATCTAATATAAATGGTTAATGGGTTGTGATGACCAACTACATGGTTGAAAGACCATGTAATCTCTCTTCAATTACGGAAAAGCACACACCGCTTTCTCTCTCTCTCTTTCTCTCTCTCTCTCTTTCTCTCTCTCTCTCTGTCTCTCTCTTCCAGCTGACACTGAAGGGCTGTGATGTGTAAAAATGGAGATGTGTGGTTGAGAGACTCTTGGAGGCGCTAGGCATCTGTCTGGTTATTTGTGTTTTAGCACCATGTGTCACTATAAACCTCTCCAACACACACACACACACACCTCTGGTACTCCAGTTTAATAAGGCAATGATCATTATTACTGCTGATAAAACCCTTGACCCTCAGTATTAATCGTTGGCATGTAACTCATGCTGAACCATTCGATACTTAAAATAATGAAGCTTGTTTTGGAGGGGTGTGCGTTACTGTCTAAAGTGGTTTGAATTACTGTTGTTTGGGTAAAATAGGTTAAAAAAATATCGAGATTTACTTTGATGAAAATAAAGTGCATTTACAGTAAATGTATGGAGTGTGCACTTGTAGTTGTAATTGTATCTAATATAAAAATGTACCCAATCTTGCAGATATGTAATATTAATACTTAAAAAGAGATCACTTTAATGACTCTCTTAAGACAGTTTAAAAAGGGCACTTTATAACAGTCAGATTTTTATTTTAAAGTAGCCTACATTTAAATCATGTTTTAAACTTTTGCCGTGCTTTGAAGAAGTACATAATAATTAATACATAATAAAGCATAACTGCAGTGTGATATTCAATATTACATGTAAAGTTAATATATTTTAAATGTACTCATTACAAATGTGTAATTACAAATATATTTAAATACATGATATTGAAGTTTCATTAGAAATACAAATTCAAGTTTATATATATATATATATATATATATATACATGTATATATATAACTCATAAACTCTGCTTACTTTTGATTTGATTCTCCTAACACATTTACATTTAACATCTAAAATATCTTAAAAAAAACTATTTAAAAAAAAGGAATACTTTGTATTTCCTCTGAAAAATATTAATTAAATGTAGTGTTTTCAACTAAAAACCAAAAGTGCACATATTTTGAAAACAATATCATTATCGTCTCAGTGTAAATGACAAAACATCGTACGCATGAGTATTACTGGCATGGAAAGCGCTAGTCAATTTAGATTCTTTCCATCCATTCATTCATTCATCCATCCATCCATCCAATTCATCCATCCAATTCATCCATCCATCCAATTCCTCCATCCATCCATTCATCCAATTCATCCATCCATCCAATCCATCCATCCATCCATCCAATCCATCCATCCAATCCATCCATCCATCCAATTCATCCATCCATCCATCCATCCAATCCATCCATCCATCCATCCAATCCATCCATCCATCCATCCAATCCATCCATCCATCCATCCATCCATCCAATTCATCCATCTATCCATCCAATCCATCCATCCATCCAATCCATCCAATCCATCCATCCATCCAATCCATCCATCCATCCATCCAATCCATCCATCCATCCATCCATCCATCCATCCAATTCATCCATCCATCCATCCATCCAATCCATCCATCCATCCAATCCATCCATCCAATCCATCCATCCATCCATCCATCCATCCAATTCATCCATCTATCCATCCAATCCATCCAATCCATCCATCCAATCCATCCATCCATCCATCCATCCATCCATCCATCCATCCATCCAATCCATCCATCCATCCATCCAATCCATCCATCCATCCATCCATCCATCCAATCCATCCATCCATCCATCCATCCCATCCAATCCAATCCAATCTCATCCCATCCCATCCCATCCATCCAATTCATCCATCCATCCATCCATCCATCCATCCATCCATCCATCCATTCAATTCATCCATCCATCCATCCATCCATCCCATCCATTAATCCATCCATCCATTCAATTCATCCATCCATCCATCCCATCCAATCCCATCCCATCCATCCAATTCATCCATCCATCCCATCCATCCATCCAATTCCTTCATCTATCCATCCATCCAATCCATCCATCCATCCATCCCATCCAATCCCATCCCATCCATCCATCCATCCATCCAATTCATCCATCCATCCATCCATCCATCCAATTCATCCATCCATCCATCCCATCCAATCCCATCTCATCCCATCCATCCAATCCATCCATCCAATTCATCCATCCATCCACCCCATTCATCCATCCATCCATCCATCCATCCAATTCATCCATCCATCCATCCAATCCATCCATCCATCCATTCAATTCATCCATCCATCCCATCCAATCCCATCTCATCCCATCCATCCAATCCATCCATCCATCCATCCATCCAATCCATCCAATCCATCCATCCAATTCATCCATCCATCCATCCAATTCATCCATCCCATTGATCCATCCATCCATCCCATTCATCCATCCATCCATCCAATCCATCCATCCATTCAATTCATCCATCCATCCCATCCAATCCATCCAATCCATCCATCCATCCATCCATCCATCCATCCATCCATCCATTTCATCCATCCATCCATCCATCCATCCAATTCATCCATCCATCCATCCATCCAATTCATCCATCCCATTCATTCATCCATCCATCCATCCAATTCATCCATCCATCCATCCATCCATCCAATTCATTCATCCATCCATCCATCCAATTCATCCATCCATCCATCCATCCCATCCAATCCCATCCCATCCCATCCATCCAATCCATCCATCCATCCATCCATCCATCCAATTCATCCATCCATCAAATCCATCCATCCCATCCCATCCACCCATCCATCCATCCGTCCCATCCACTCATCCATCCATGCATCCATCCTTGATTGTTTGATTTTTTTAACCCATAAATTATATGTAATGGTTACACCATTCATTACCTAAATCACGAAAACGGACTAAAACTTATTTTAAAGAGTATGTTAAGCCAATACAAATCATACTTAACAGATTTGACGTTCTCATCATCTTGGACGTCCTCATACTGTACGTCATTGACCCTTTAATTTAATTTAAGTTCAGTCATAACGATTAATGTCGAGCGGATAAACAAACTGTAATTGCTTACAAAGTGATTCCCAAGGTCATGCGTGAAGGTTGCATATATACAGTGTATAAACACACACTGTACTCTCCCTGACCCGTCCACGGCTGATTCGGTTTTTACTGTACCTCCTGTGGGCCGGTAGAAGCGACCAGACTGACTAATGCTTTTATTAGCTTTCAGACCAGCAGCGCAAATGATGACCGATCTAATCTCATCACCCTGTTTAAGAGTATGAGGAATGAGGCGTTTGCAGGTATATACAAAGTCCTAATGCCAGTGTTCGGGCCTTCCGTCGCCTCCGGGCTTTTCCCGCCCTGGAAAGAATGATGTGAATATTATTCCTCTCTGAGTGGCATTAGAAGCCCACATCGTTTCAACCACAACTTTATGAAAGCGGAAGGGGTCGTGGCTCATATTCAGCGATGATTGACAATTATGGCCACATAATTCTCCTGCTGTCAGTTGTGCGCGCCAGCCCCCTTCCTCTCCATCGGAGTGACACGTCCCTTAGATAGAGGAGGATAAATATGTCATAAATCAAGCCAAAGGCTTACGGGCCCCCACTGGGATAATCTGCCATGATGCACCAGTCTAGTATTCATCATTAGATTGGGAACTAGAAAAAGGTCACAGTACCAGGTAATTCCCTCTCTCTCTCGCTCACACCGCGGACACACAGCGCGCCGAACGCCCGCTCATCTCAGCCAATAAGAGTGCATTAAGATGAGATCTCCGTATCATTTCCCCCTGCCCCCTACCATATTCACCGGTAACCGCATTTCACATCACTTGTTTCTCTTTTTCATCCGCTTCCCTTTGTGTCTGTCAGCCGCTGATTTATTAGCATCTCCTAGCACGGCGCCGCTAGCTTAAGTTGCGTTAGCATGGCGGTCCTGTCAGCTGTTGAGTTAATTAGCGCTCTTAATGAGGGACTTCTGCTTGGCTGGACATGACATTTGAGGCGTGTCGTCAGAGGAAAACAAACAAACGGAAAAATTTCATTAGAGTAAAGTGACAGCTTCTTTTTTTTTTTTTTGCAGTGCGCTCTTCTGCATATAATGAACCGCTCCGGTGTGTGTTTTCTCCTTGAGTACAACCACACTCACTTCTGAAGACTCAACAATAATGATAAGAAAGCGACTTGTGTCGCGGCAAACACATCAATTATTCATCTCTGTTAGCCTTATTATCTTTCCGCTGCCGACGTTAAGCGCCACGCCGTATTTGACAGGGGATAATGATCAATGCGTCTTAAAGACCGGCTATGAAGGAAGGTGTGTGACAGCAGCGCTGGTTATATTTACACGGCTCTTCCCTGAATGTACCCGTCTTGCTCCGCGTCGAGGCGCCGGGTCATGAGGGGACAGCGGTGGAGGACGTGCTGGCGTAATGAGAGAGCGGTTACGGTATTCGAGGATTCATGTGGGTTTGTTTAGTACACATTTGTAGTGTAACCAGCTCAAATGAGGACTGGAACACACATAATGAAACCGGAAAAAGCGTGAAGAATAATATTAGACGATATTGACAAAATAGCATTTACTTCGACTAATGGCTGCAAATTATGGCCAATAGGGTAAAAGTTGAGTGCCTGTGTGGTTTATTGCTTTTATAAAAGAGCAGCACTATTAATATGACAAAAGTCACCAGTGATCAATGAAGCTACACTGTAAAATATATTGTTGGTTTAACTTAAAAAAGTAAGTAACCTGGTTGCTTTAAAATTTTAAGTTCATTGAACTGGAAAAAGTGAGTTAATACAATGAAGGAGAATTATTTAATTATTAGAAACTCAAAATTACATGTTATCTGAACTAAATAAATTATTTAAGTTGATTTGACAAAAGAAAAAATGTTGTGATTACTACACCGTAAAAAAAAATACTGTTGGTTTAACTTAAAAAAGTAAGTAACCTGGTTGCCTTAAAATCTTAAGTTGATTGAACCGGAAAAAGTGAGTTAATACAATCAGAAACTCAAAATAATAAGTTATCTCAATTAAATAAATTACTATAAAGTTGATTTGACAAAAGAAAATATGTTGTGATAACAAATCTTGAAAATATTTTTTCACAGTGTATTCATATTGGTCTCTTAAAATTAATAAAGAACACTGTAAAAAAAATATTTTCAAGATTTGTTATCACAACATATTTTCTTTTGTCAAATCAACTTTATAATAATTTATTTAGTTGAGATAACGTATTATTTTGAGTTTCTGATGATTAAATTAATCTCCTTCATTGTATTAACTCACTTTTTCCAGTTCAATCAACTTAAAATTTTAAGGCAACCAGGTTACTAACTTTTTTAAGTTAAACCAACAATATTTTTTACAGTGTAGTAATCACAACATTTTTTCTTTTGTCAAATCAACTTAAATAATTTATTTAAGTTCAGATAACATATAATTTTGAGTTTCTGATGATTAAATTAATCTCCTTCATTGTATTAACTCACTTTTTCCAGTTCAATCAACTTAAAATTTTAAGGCAACCAGGTTACTTACTTTTTTAAGTTAAACCATCAATATTTTTTTACAGTGAATATTCATACCAGAAAATATGCTTCATTAGCTTAATGTAGGCTGTTTAGCCCGTTCAGATCGATCAGAACTATCCATTAAAAATATTGATGCAAAAATATATATTTGTGAATGCAAAAAAGGACACAGAATTGCTGTGTGAGTACAGACCTTAGTCAGAGTATCACAGACAATAACATGTTTCCACAGTTCTCAATATCACAAGCAAAGTTTTTCATAAAAAATTAAAAGAAAACACATTTATAACCATGCACAAATATAACACCTACATTATATAAAAAAGAGAGCAAATTTGACATCTTTCTCTTTTCTGACTAACCCAATCTCTCTCTATTTTCCCTCTTTTTCAAAGTCATGGATTGTGGATTGTTTTCTTTTCTTTTGCTTTTAGAGCAAATGCAAATCCAAAAATGATATTTGCTGTCAGGGCCGGTCCGAGAGACGTCCAAATCAAAACTTAGTAAGTGTCGATGCCTTCATAAAACAGCCCAAATGACCCCCATCCCATAATCTGTTCTTTCAGAGCAGTTTCACAATGAACAACAGTGAGAAGAACAGTCAGTGATGTCATCATTTGATACGAAAAAGATACAAATTCAATAAACAATTTAGCCTAATAATAATAACAATATAATATCATACTGTATATGCAGAAATTAAATAATCAAATGTAATTCTGTATAGTCTTCACCATATGAATTAAATATACATTGATACATAAGTTACTGATGTTATTAATTGCAGAGCCGTGTTTGATCCTGTCGTTTCCTTTTGTCTGGTTAAAGAGTAACTAAACACTAAACCAACTTGTTTTGGTTAATGATCTGTACGAATGGATCTTTATTAATACCAGTCATTGATTCGAGTAACTTTTTTGACATTTGTTTATAAAGTGTTCTATTTCTACAATATATGGTGTAAAAATGTCTTAGTGCTGCCCTCTTCAGGTTGAACGGTGGCTACTGCAGTTGAATTTTCCTACTGGATGTTCCTCACTTCGTGACGTACGCAGGTTTCAGCTCATCACCCTTGGCAGTATAAAAACCATCTTGTGTCGTCAAAACCACTGTAGGGAGTCAGGAATTAGAATTGTGAGTATTGAAAACAATCAGGATAGAGTGTTTTAGCATCTATTTCGTCCCCTCTATCTCCGCTGGGGTCTGCCCACTTTTTCAGCATTTTCAAATATTGCCAGTGGGTGGAGTCAGGCTCTGACCAGGGGTTTAGTTACCGTTTAACATGAACGACTCCGACGGCCGCAGGTTTATTAGGCTGCTGTCACTTTAAGACCGAATGCACAGATCTAAGAAACTGACAAGCATCCAAACACTTTCCCAACTCTTTATGTTCACTTAAGACATAACGACTACATTTAAGTGAAAACTCGCCAAGATGGGCATGTTGGCGTATTTTGTGTGTATTTGCCTGTTTAAGCGCGAACCATCGGATCGCGCTCACCGAAAGCCTCCTGGGGAACAACATTTCTTTCGCAGCTCCTTGGCATCGCGTTTTCATAATCGTTGAAAGCCAAAATCAAAACCCAAACTATAATCCTAGTCATTGAATCATCTTTGAGACAAGGCGCCCCCTGGTGGTAATACACAACTTGCGTACTTTGTGTACTCTGTTTCCTTTCATCTCCCATTCACCACTATAGAAGTTTTTCCAACTATGACGACTTCCGCTTCTGAGGACCCGGGAAACCCTGTGAAAAGAGTTTTTTTGACAGGCGGTGAGGGATAGAGTTTCAATGTTTGTTAACATCATACCTGTCACAGTCAGGTAGCAGCAGAGGAGAGTTGAGGCAGCCTTTATTAACTAAACATAATCAAACAATACCAAACACTCTGGCTGAGGCACAGGAGCGAAGACAACACCAGCCTTCACACGGATGAGGACTGACACAACTGAACTAAAGCACAGGCTCAGGTGAACCCAGATCATTAACAGGACACAGGTGAGCGACTCTTCAAAAACCACGGCAACAACTGAAGAACCAGACTGATCTCATGAAGTAGCGTGTGTATGACCAGCCCGTTCTCATCCTTTAACGTCATATAGAGCGCTATATGACAAAACGGCGCTATACTACGCACATGGCACCCGTTATCGTTAATATAACACGCGAACCCAAGACGTTATAAATCCTTTAGCGTGAATATGACACGTACACCCTACCCCACACCTAAACTTAGCCCTCACAGCACGTGTTATATTAACGATAACGGGTGCCTTTAGCGTAGTATAGCGCCGTTTTGTCATATAGCGCTCTATATGACGTTAAAGGATGAGAATGCGTTGGTATGACACGCCAATTCGTATTTCCATTTTTGGCGTGCTATCAAGACGCATAATCGCCTTTCAGCGTGTTTATGAACGCCATTGACTTAACGTTATATAAATATATGACTTACCTCAACCCCGTCCCTAAACCTAACCGTCACTGGGGTTAATGGCATTTATGACTGTTCCCTTACCATCCTAGGTAAAAAAAAGATATGACTTACCTCAACCCCGTCCCTAAACCTAACCGTCACTGGGGTTAATGGCATTTATGACTGGAGATTTGACTGCGTGTTCAGACACGCGGAATGACGTGGGCGTTAATGGCGTAGACATATACGCATACACGCGGATACACGCGGATAGCTCAAAATGTGTAGAGATGACACGCCACCTGACTCGAAAGTGGCGTATATGTTTACGCAAAAGTCATGATGTCATGTACGCAAACTTCAAACTAAAAGTCCAAATCTGACAATATACTGATTGTTCAGATGAAAACAAAAAGCAGTAACTCCATAACACAGTTTGTGAAAATTATGTGAGCTATAGGACCTTTGAGCTTGCCATTGTTAAGTAAAGTAAAATACAGTTAATAAAAAAAATACAAACAGGAATACAAAATTAATACAAAATAAAAACAGGAAATGTGACTAGGCGAACTGACCTCAGTTATCGATTCATCTACCTGGACAGTTTTCAATAAGTTCCTTTGGTTATTTATAAGTATTATATAAGTATTTTAAAGTATTTCTTTATAATTATGAATAATACTTTATAAGTACTATTAGTTATTTATAAGTATTATTCATCTTTGCCTACATTTGCATACAAAATACAACCCTTCTCTGTTATTTCATGTCAGCTAAGGGCCGTTAAATAATATTAACAGATCAAAACAACTTTTGATTTTAGTGTTGTAACTTGTATAATGTTGAAAATGAACATGAAAAAGTTATTGTGCTTTAGAAGTAGGCAAAGTTCATGTTAACTAACGTGTCTTATAAAGTGTTACCATGATATTAAACTCAATGAAAGTTATGTTAACAGAAAGCACCAATTGTGCCACTCGAAAGCTTTGAACTCGACACGTTTTTAATTTTCCCACTTATTTTCTGGGTCGTGTGCCAGTCCACGGTCTTCATTTGTTTTGCCTCGTTCTCCCGCCTTTCGTTTCCCCATTTCCGTAATTCTTTTATTTTTCGATTTGCTTTATTTCTTGTCTGGCTAAATCACATCATCCCTCCCCGTCCCCCTCCCCCTCCGCTCTGATAAATAATGCGTGCTGATGCGCGCGCCGTCAGTCATGTGGGCTCGCGCGGCGTGGGCTCTGCCGTGATGCGATAACCGCGCGCATCTCTTGGAGATTTATTGAGCCGCGATAAAGAGCTAGCCATCACGCTCAGCCAAATAGACTCCCCTATGCGTTTATTCTTATTGCGACGAGAGATGCAAAATGTCTCCCCAGAGGGCCCGACGGCTGCCAAAGAGGCCTGGCAGACTGTACGTGTCATTACTTTCTATTAGATAAAGAAGGAAATGCGGCTCGCTGGGACTTGGGCGATGATGGCAGTCGTTTGTATGAGTGACAGAGCATCAGTCACCGGCAGACCCGAAGACGACTGCCAGGCGCCCCGTCCTGTCTTGTGCTGTCATATTTTTCTCCCCTGTTTAAGATGTTTTTGTCTTGGCAGAGTTTTGAAGTCATTAGGAGCCGGGAGCTGTCGCGCGCAGGAAACCGTCCAATCAGAAGACGCAGAGACTCTGCTGCTATAAGGCCTCGGCAAATGCAATATTGACTTCTATAATAAGCGCGCGTCAAAAATTATACCTGTGTTCAGACAATCAATCTGACACGTGCATAAAAAAAAGACATCACTCTAAAAAATGATGGGTTGTGTGTTTGGGTCAAATGGACAAACTATTGGTTTATGCTTTAATAAGATTTTGGTTACACTTTATTTTCAGGTGAAGTAGTTACTTACTTAATTGTACCTAAGTAGGCTACTTAATGTACTGACTATAGAGTTAGGGTTTGGTTAGGGGTGGTTATTACAAATAATTTCCACTAGCAAAAATGTCACCTTGAAAAAAAGTGTTACCGAAATGTTTAAACCCAGTGGTTGGGTTTGTCCATACTTGACCAAAACATTGGTTTAAACAATCCAGCATTTTTAAGAGTTTCACAGGAAGTTCTGGATGCTGATTGGTCAAAATAAAAAGATAAAATATACAAACGATTGTGCACTCTAAGAATTACGAGTAACTTATTTCAGCCCATTTGTGGGCCAAAAAAATGGACAAACCCAACGTCTGGATTAAAAAAAAATATTGAAAAGCGAACGTTCGGTTAGTCCATATTTGACCCAACATGGGTTGAAACAAGTTACCCAGCATTTTTTATAGTGCATCTCGTTACTTTCATTAGTGTTTGTTGGTTTTCATATATAGTGTCATTCTAGCACATTTATACAATATTAATGCAAAATTCACTATATTGTTTGCAAACCAGGGTTACTATCGTTAACTAAAACGGTAACTGAAATATAAATAATATAAGAAAAAACATATTTAATTCCGGGCTATAGTTGCCAAGGCAACGTTTCATGTTTGCATTAAGTGCTAAAATAAGAAAGACTAAATAAAACTAAAATGAATAATAAAAAAAAACTTTATAGGCATTAAAAAAAGACTAAAATGAACAAAAATGCAGTTAAATTAAAGTAGAATTAAAAAGTTAAAGTGAAAACAGAAAATATAACAATATATAAAATTCAAAAGATTAGCAAAAACTATAACAGTATATCAGATAATACATATGCAGGCATAACTACGACCCTTCTTTTAATCTTGGATTTAATTGTAAATTATAACATTAGTTTCACCAAAGACAGTTGCATTAATAAATAAACAAACTAGGAAAAAACATTGATATGTACTAAGCTGCAATATAGGAGAAAATATTTAACCATCTGAAAAAAAGATTAATAATTAACAATATTGTGTATTAATAATGAACTATTTTTAAAAGCAAAAAAGTTGTTAATAGGCTAAAGCAGTGCCTGATTGCTTGGATACGGATGTTTGCGTTGAACTATGTCTAAAGTTCCCTCAGTTGTGTAAGTATGTTGGTAGTTTGTTGTTTTGATCACAGGATCAGTATTTGGATTGCATGCGCAGTCAGAATCCCCCGCTGTGATTGGACGAGGTCTTTCGAGACCATATTTCACCTTCTCTAATATGAGAGGTTGTTTTCGCCCATCCACCCTGAGCATGTCAAATCCCTTTTCATCAAATATTCACACCACCAACGTCTGTAATGATTTTCTGTCGCTTTGTATCCTTTGCATCCTGTGATTCCCTCCGTCCTCCTCCGTGTCACATGCTATGAGGTCAGGAGTGTGTGTTAGCTCTGTGCAGGACGGTCACCCATGTTCTCGAAGTGTTGGACGCAGCCTCTGAGTATTTATATATGACACAAATTATTATTTCAATGGAAAGTCCACATAAAACCAAACCAATATCACGGCATATTTTACGAGGTGGATGATCCACCCCTGACCCCTGACCCCGCCCCTAAACCAAGCCATCACTGGGGTTTAGACAAATCATACAAATACGTACAAATTAGCCACCCCGTACTCACTCGTGTGAATTGGTCGTGAGATAGCGTTGCATAAAACATGAAAACTCAACATTTATTCTTGTGATCAAAGAATAATATGATGATTTGATGATCAAGATCCTCAGTCTGGTGCGTCTTTCAACAGTGTTCGGCAGAGTTCGGCTCTGTACGTTCATCTACCTCGCTAAGGAGAAATTCATATAGCTTTAAAGTTATTAAAGGAGTAGTTCACTTTAAAAAAAAAAAAAAACTTTTGCTGATAATTTACTCACCACCATGTCATTCAAGATGTCCATGTCTTTCTTTCTTCAGTCGAAAAGAAATTAAGGTTTTTGATGAAAACATTCCAGCATTTTTCTCCATATAATGGACTTCAATGGGAACCAAACGGTTCAAGGTCCAAAAGACACTTTCAGTGCAAACTGTTCAAACGGCAAACAAATCTTTTTTCATGGTTCATTGAACGAGTTCGAACAGGAGAGTCACGAATGTGCATCACAGAACAGAGCAAGGCGAGCATTTGAGCTTATAAAACTTAAACTTTGTTAATTTTTTTTAAGAGATAGAGAGAGATTGTTTTGCTTGATAAGACCCTTATTCATTGTCTGGAATCGTTTAAAGCCCTTTGAACAGTTTGTAGTTTGCACTGAAAGTGTCTTTTGGACCTTGAACCGTTTGGTTCCCAATGAAGTCCATTATATGGAGAAAAATCCTGGAATGTTTTCATCAAAATCCTTAATTTCTTTTCGACTGAAGAAAGAATGACATGGAGATCTTGGATGACATGGGGGTGAGTAAATTATCAGCAAAAGTTTTTTTTTTTAAAGTGAACTACTTCTTTAAACTATAAAATCGTCAGAGCAGCGTTGATAACACGCGAGTGTATGCGAAGAGAAAGATATGCGCTTTCCATACATAATAAAACGTAATAAAGCTCATGCTGACCACATGAGCTTTTGTGGCAATAACCATGGACATGTATGTCATTTGTATCCTATTGTTAATGTTTAACATTGTTACAGTTTTTTTTATTCGCTTTGGTACTATTTTCACAAGTAAGGTGTACATTTTCAAAACTCTTAGTACAAAAATCCAAACTGATCACACTTGTAACGCAGCTAGTCATTCTTTCAAAACCTGATGTAATGCTTTTCAGTCCACATAATAATTATTTCAAACACAAGATTATTGTAATATGTAATGAGAACATTTGGTTTAATCACTGAAACACAACAATGTGATCTTCTTTCAGTTTAGTA